>JAWNLR010000321.1:0-70682 GCA_035042205.1 Drosophila infuscata | reverse complement strand
TTTATATTAAAGTATTTATTTTTCTGGCCGACAATAAAATCAATTTTAATTGTTTTATCTATTGATTTCTTTCCTTGGCTCAGATTTTGTTGTTCACGAAAACTAATTTATTCATGAAATCATTTTTTTTTTTTGTATTTTTGTTTAATCCCAGAGTAGCTCACCACGAATGTTCTTTTGGTGACTGTTATAATTGTTAAAACAAAATTTTCAGTTAGAGTAAAAAAATTTTATTCGCGCACAAGTGTCCATCTTGGATTTTGTTTTTGGTTTTCCATATAAATTTTGCGCGACGAGACTTGGCGAAACTACATCTTCGCGGGCAGCACTCGAGCAAAAACCTCACGGCACAACTATCCTCTTCGGCAGACTCTTCTCGACTCTCCTCATGGCAAAACCATTATCTTCGGCAGACCGAACTCCAGAGAGTCTCCACCAGAACTTATGGATCGGCTTTCCCGAGAAGGGCTTGAGATTGTAGCACTTAATCTCATAGATGGCGTAATCAAAACTTTTAGGCATGCCAAGCAAGCGCACTACAAGCACCAGAGATGTCTCTGAGCGCCTTGTTCTGCAGGACTTGAATTTGGTATATCCAAGATTTTGCAGCAGTGCCCCAAAATGGAATCCCATATGTCCATGTGGACTCGATGATGCTCCTGTAAACCAGCAGCTTGTTGCTCAAGCTGAGTTTGCTTGATGGCTTTAGCAACCAGTTGAGTTTTGCTCTTTTGGATCTACACGCTGCTGCCGTGATCTGGATGTGTTTGCGCCAGGTAAGTTTCTTGTCCAGATACATACCCAGGTAGCGAACATGGTTCTCCTGAGGTATGACCATGTTGTTGAGTCGGACATTTGGACAGTTACCATTCCTGAGCGCAAATGTGCAGTGCTGTGATTTGCTCCCATTGACGCAGATGTTCTATCGGTTGGCCCAAGTACTAAAGCCAACCAGGAAACTTTGCGTAACTGCAGCTGCTCTCGAAACAGAAGTGGAGTTAATCTCTGCTTCTTGTAGAAAAATTTACAATTTTTTAACTTCGCAAAATTATTATTCCCTTGTAACGAACACGTTCTTGTGTGCAGCAAACTGGAGGCATACTCTGCCTACGGTGTCGACTGTGGTCAGGGAAAGTGGGGTGGGTGCTTTGCTACCTAGTATGCTGCCGTGTCACATAACTAAAAATTAGTAAACAGAGTGCTAAAGGAACGGAATAAAACAACCAGTCGGAATGGCTAAAAGAATTCACTAATTATATATTTAGGTCGAAGAACCAAGATGGTGACGTTCTTCTTTCTTTACCCTCCCAACCTGTAAAGACTGATATTTAATGCCTTTACCCTATTAATGATGCAAAACCATATTTATATCAGGAGCCCATTTGGATTTTGTTTAATTCATAACTATTTCTTTACAATGATAAGATCTTCTCAATAATATTCTTTCTGAGAGTTTGTTTCCTTATTTTATACTCTTAATTTTACATTAATTTTTAAGAGTTTTACTTAATTACTATTTTCTTCAAAATTCATTTTTTTTGGGCAGTGTAACTTAATACTGCAAATTTAACTCTCTTTTAATTTCTATGAGGAGTGTGCCACGGAGGCATTTTTACTATGAGCTTAATTTTAAATCTCAAACATTAGTGGAACAAAACTACAATGAATGAAATGGCATGTGACCTAGCTATTTTAATTGAGTTAACTAAATTATACAGGTATTTACATTTTTTGTGGTAAGGGACAACTGTTATATGGTCAATATTGGTTTGATTTTAACTTACAGTTTTTTTTTGCGTGCGGTTATACCGTACTTACAGCACCAAAACAGCGGTTTATGTAGTCCATCGTATTCGACAGGACTGAAATCGGATTAGACAATATAACAGCAGATATTACATATACATACCATACCAAATTTAGTTAACTCTATAAAATTAAATATTAATTCTTCTTAATTAATTCTAACGGAGTTTAGCTAAAGATTTAACTATTAGCAATGTGTATGGTTCCATAATAGTTGATACAAGTCTTCGGGACGGTGCGGTAACTGGTCTTTCAGTTTAATGATGTTGGTCAGCCGCCGTTCTTGCACGAGTGGGCGCACTCCATGCAATGAGAAGGTTGGAGTTTGCGTCCTACATTTTGCTTTGATCGGTACTTCGGAGCCGATCCGCCTTTGAAGAGGCTTTAGCTCAACGTGCGCTCTATATATACGGCGTCAGGGGCTTCAAAGTTTATTCCTTATTATTATTGCACAACCAACAGATTACCAAGAGAATAATCGTTAACGGCTGCAATACTCTGGACGAGATTGAACAGGCCAACTGCGCGGCGTCAAGTGCAGGGAAGGGCACTGGTTCACTGTAAGCGATCACAATTTGATTACTTTGTGAAATCGTCCTGTCACTATATGGGTTATGACAGCCGCCACGTGTTGGAAGATGCCTATACACAAAAATCTTTTGAATATAATATTATGCAGAGTTTGTTTTTATATTTACGCAATTTTGGTGTGACCGCACTTTTCACTATTCTCTTTGTTAGTTTAAGCAATTATATTTTAAGAAAACGAGATTTAAGATGCCGATGCAATAAGAGTTTCGTGTGCATGCAATTGCAGAAAAAAGCGCCCAATTAGAGTGGGCGTCACTACGCACAGTTGCTCTGAATTTAGAGTTGCGTTTTTGGGTCGGCGCGTCCTTATCGATCAGCTGTTTATTACATGCTGCTCGCTGTTACAGTAGCGTCTCAAAAAACGTTACCAGTGCGAATTGATCTCATTTTTATTTATTAATAGTATTGTGCATATATGTACACCACTACAGCACAGGTTTAATCTAAGTCTATGAGGCGAAGATAAAAGCTGAAGAATGGTGTAAATATGAATTACGATATGTCTTTCAGATGAAATGAGCCATTTGCGCAACGAAGTCTTTATTTACTTAGACGACTTACTGATTATTTCAGATTCATTCGATCGCCATCGCGAAGTCTTGTCGATAGTTGCGTCTCATATGTCTCGTACTAATCTTACCCTTAACGTCGAGAAAAGTAAATTTTGCCGACGGGAAGTTAAGTATTTGGGGCATGTAATTGGCAATGGCACTATCAGTACCGATCCAGACAAAATATCAGCAGTAAGGGACTTTCCAATTCCACGTTCAGTAAAACAAGTTCGTAGGTTCCTTGGCATGACTGGATGGTATCATAAATTTATCAGAAATTATGCTTCTATTTCATCTCCATTGTCCGATACTCTTAAGTCAAAAAGAAAGTTTGAATGGACTGAGGAAGCCCAACATGCATTCGAATCCTTAAAGGATCACATGTGTTCGGCTCCTGTATTGCATAGCCCGAACTTTGCGGAGCCTTTTTCCCTACATTGTGATGCCAGTCACACTGGGGTTGGAGCGGTGCTGATGCAGACCAATAGCGAGGGTGACGATGTGCCGATCGCATTTATGTCCAGGAAACTTAATCGATGCCAAAGGCAGTATACGGTCACAGAGAAGGAGTGCTATGCAGCTGTCTTGGCAGTAAAAAAATTTAGGGCCTATATAGAAGGTCAAGAGTTTACGGTGATCACGGATCATGCATATTCTTTTGATTTCATTTTTTTTTGTTCTGCGAATTAAAATAAAAACTTAAGCAAATTAAATTTAAATAAATACAATTATATTATAGTAAATATAATACCTAAGTAAATAACTTAATCTGGCATATGAATTTATAAATACCAGGAAGAAAAAAAAAATGTATATATAAAAATTAAAAAAATTCCTATAATTAATCTGAAATGCAACTAAATATATTTTTTTGTCAATAGAGTATTGTTAAAATGAATAACTAAATTTGTTTTCCTTGGGAGTCATGCAACGCGCGCTGAATAGACGATGAATTAAGTAGTCGTTATTTTAGGGATCATCAAAAATGTTTATGCCTAGGTGCCTGATGATCTTGGTAGGGTGGGCATCTGCTGTGGCAACTACATCAGCCCAGCTCAAACGACGACAACCAAGGAGTGTCGCCTCCATCTTCTATTTATGAGACTGGTGCAATTCCTTTTTCCTCTCTTCCCCCTTCCAGGTAATATAGTTCGAACGATAACAGCACGTGATATTTTTTTAATTAGTATTAAGCACAGCGAGCAAGTAGCACAAGAATCTATAAGGAACCTCGACCATCTGCCGATCATACAGCCGGAACCAGCACGTGCAACACTTCTTGTAAGCTACATGAACATCAGCTCGTCCAATACGAAGTTATATGCTACATGCTCCGCCATACGTAAGCAACAGGACGCTGCACAACGACTTCGGTCTACCGACAGTGAAAACACAGATAAACCGACATACGAGTCGGTATAACGACCGGTTGCATAACCATGTTAACCCATTGGCTTGCTCCCTTGGGAATAACACCTCTCGCAGGAGGTTGAAGCGCCTCCACACCAGCGACCTCTGGACTGTTGGTCGTTAGATAGATTTTATATATAATGTTATGTATTATTAGTTAAAACCATTTCTATGTGTATGTTATAGATCTTAAATTCACTGTTCACTTATATTGTTTCAAATCAATGTTTTATAGCCTTTAAGTAGGTTGATTAATGTTTAAACATAATTGCCACAAAAAAAAAAAAAAAAAAAAGAAGCTGAGAGAGCTCGCAGGCATAAGTTAAAATCCCCAAAAATGACGGAATGGGTATTTAAAAAGGAAAATTTGGTATATAAGTTTTTAAACTCTGTTTCAAATTTGCGCAAAGGATAAGATGGACTTTTATATACCACTAAAACCCCCAAGGACTTGTATTTAAACACAGCATACTCAAAAACATTTGACCCACTCAAATTTTGACCCGTTGAACAAAGACTTACAAAAGGATATAGTGCATTTTTAATGAAAATAAAAAGGCCTTTTTTTGGTCGATTTCTTCCGTTTGGTGTGCAATCGAGTCGAACGAATGTTGAAAAGTCAGTTAGGTTATATGTTTCGTCTGAGTATGTGGAAGCCTCAACGAAACATAGGTGAGAATATTTCAACATAAGTTGATCATTAAAAATGTCACTAAAATGGCAATGCAGACTTTCTGTATATGGAAAATTAAATTGAAGTCCGATCCATTAACCAAATAATCGAAATGCGTTTTAAGAAGTTTTTCGGATCGTAATATATTTAGTTCCTGATTTACAGCCGAGACTGCATCAGGTTTTGGCGGGCAGACTTCACCGACTATGTAAAGGCCAGACGCATTTGTGGCTCTACTACAAGCTACATATAATGCTTCTCGGCGCATTTTGGTAAAAATGTGCACAACCACTTTGTTATATGTAGCACCCTGGCTTTTGTAAATAGTAATTGCTTCTGCAGGTACGATTGGAAATTGTAAGCGGTCAAAAGTTACTTGCTCGGTTGAATGTTATTGAGGTTAGGTTAGGTTTGACGGCTTCGACCTGAAAAGGTCAGCACACATAGACCAATTTTTATGACCCCTTGTGGTGCCGTGGATCTAAGTCCTGCTCCGAGAAAAACCCATGGAAAAATTTGGATCAGTTGAACCAACCAGTCGCATTTATGTATTTTGCAATTTTGACAGGTCTAATGTGCGCCAGCTGCGTTAAGCCGGATAGGAAGTGACTTCCTAAGAAGGTGGACCGTCTTTTTGATAGAGCTGGGCAGAGACAGAGGAAGTGTTCCGGAGATTCCACTTCCTCCTCGTCTCTGCAGCTCGTGCACAAATCATTAAATGGGATATTAAGCCTACAGGCGTGAGAGCACGCTAGCCAGTGACCTGTAATTGCCCGGATCACGGCGGAACGATCACTGCGGTTTAGAAGGCACAGTTCTTTACTGCGCTTGCTATTGTAGCTTGGCCATGTTTGGCGAGCAATACGACTACAGTTGGCGTTACGCCATTTGTCGTTAGACCTGCATCTATTGGTCTCTTTTATCATGAGCTTGCAGGTAGCTAGGGGCATGCTTACACTTTTCTTTCCAGTAAGGAGGGGTAGCAGAGTACCTTTCCTAGCTAGCTCATCAGCTATGCAATTGCCTTCAGTGTTGCTGTGCCCTGGCACCCATATTAGGCTAATAGCATGCTGCTCTGCCATCTCTTGAAGAGATTTGCGGCAGCATGTTACTGTTGTCGAATTTATTGACATTGCACTCAGGGATTCGATGGCCGCTTGGCTGTCAACGTAGATATTACGTTCGAGGGTCTAATTTTTGACCTTTTCAGGCAATTTAGTGCTTCCTGTATGGCTATAACTTCAGCTTGGAATACACTACAGTGTACCGGAAGGCTGAAGGATAGACGAGTGATAAGCTGGGAGGAGTAGACGCCCCCGCCTACATGATTGTCGAGTTTAGACCCGTATGTAAAGAATTCTACGGTCGCTGATGGACCAGGGGTTCCGTGTGCCCATTCTTCCCTTTGTGAGAGAAGGGTGGTAAAGGGTGCGTTGAGGTGGACTACTGGGTCTCCCCATCAGAATGGAGGCATGGCCTTTGTTTTGGGTTTTCCACTATGTGGATTCGCTAAGTCTGACAGCTGTGAGAGTTGCCTGTTCCAGGCCTTCTACTTCTAAGCTTTGAATATCTAGGATGGAATCGAGTGTCTCATTAGGAGTGGAGCGAAGCGCTCCTTAGATACACAGTTCGGCCATCCGTTGAACCTTGCTTTTTAAGGCAGGGCCACCATACTATAACCCCATATAGGAGAATGGGCCTAATAATGGATAGGTACATACAATGTTAGGGTTCATACCCCATCTGAGTCCTATGGATTTCCTTGGTAAAGAGGGCTACTGTTGCTTTTCGAGCCCTTGTCTGAGTTTTTAAATTCCAGTCCAGTTTCCTGTCCAGTGTCAAGCCTAAAAAGTTGGCACTGGATTTGAAGGAAAGGGTCGTATTATTTAGTCTTGGAGGGACGAAGGGAGAAATTTTGTATTTCCTAGTAAAGAGCAAAAGTTCGGTTTTCGTGGGGTTGACACTTAGACCGCAACTACTTGCCCAAGATGACAATATCTTTAGTTTGCCTGTCATCAAGTCACATAAAGTTTGAGAGTACTTTCCTCTGAAGATGACGGCTACGTCATCCGCATAGGCGACTGTCTGGCAGCCACCCCCCTCCATGTCGCGTAGCAGCTTATTAACTGTTAGGTTCCATAGGAGATGTGATAGGAGTCCCCCTTTGGGCGTTCCTCTACTGACGTATCTGGAAAGGGTAGACGATCCAAGTGTAGGTGTCACAATCCTGCGTGTGAGCAATTGATTGATCAATCCCACTAAACCGGGGTCGACCTCCAGACTCGTCAGTGCTCCAGTTATCGCCTCTGGGATGACGTTGTTAAAAGCACCTTCGATATCAAGGAAAGCTATTAAGGTGAATTCTGTAGCATATAACCTTGTATTGGACGAGCTAATGTTCATGTAGCTTACAAGAAGTGTTGCACGTGCTGGTTCCGGCTGTATGATCGGTAGATGGTCGGGTTTCCTTATAGGTTCTTGTGCTACTTGCTCGCTGTGCCTAATACTAATTAAAAAAAATATCAAGTGCTGTTATCGTTCAAATTATATAACCTGGAAGGGGGAAGAGAGGAAAAAGGAATTGCACCAGTCTCATAAATAGAAGATGGAGGCGACACTCCTTGGTTGTCGTCGTTTGAGCTGGGCTGATGTAGTTGCCACAGCAGATGCCCACCCTACCAAGATCATTAGGCACTGTTGTAGTGGGGCGGCCAATTTCCTTTCACAGTAAAAACACTTTTCTAATATTTTGTTGTTGTTGGTGTCGAATGCACCTTTCTTGATTTATTCACTTAATTAAACTTCTTTAACACTGAACTGTGGCTTTGTCTTGCCTTTTTCTTATACTAACTATGTTAACATATTACATTACATTATATTACATATGTTAACAGCGCTGAGTGCGCTGAGAGAAAAAATGAGAGAATGCTGAGAGGGTTTGGATGCTATGTTAATTGTGCCAAAATGACACGAGTTGAAATCTTGTCATAAACATCCTCCCCCCCTTGCAATACACAGTATTGTGAAAAAAAATCGTTTCCTTATGTGCTGCAACTGCCGGTCAGCATCCAGCCGAATTCCGTATTTTGACCGGCGGGAAGGCCATTTTGGCATGGAAGTATGCCCGGCAGAATGATGTCTGGATATACATCGGCTCCCAGAATGAGCGAAATGGCTGCTGGAGTATGCCATCCCTCATCAGCAAGGACAACATTGCCAAACATCGTCTGACGTTCCTTGCTGACGGCTCGAATTGGAGTGCGATGTTGGAGTTGAGGGTCGACTTCCAGTACGACCTCACGGTTCAGCTTTGTTGCCTTCGATCGGAGCACAGCGGTGCAAACGCGCTCTGACCCAATGGTTGTGATGGAGAGCCCAAGGGCCGCGGCTAGCGAAGCATTTATGCGACTCATTGGGCAACATGCATCAATGAGCGCTCGAGTTTCAAACGTTTTTGCACCGGTGTGGAGCAACACAATAGCGGTCGGCAGAATGGTTACGCTTTTGTGTCGCATCAACGAAGCCAACGACGTCGTTATAGGAGTATTTGGAGTTGGTGTTGGAGAGCGATGTTCCATCGGTGATACGGATCTCCTTGCTGGAGATGAGCGACGAGCTGGCGAAGTGCGGTTTTCTCCATCTTGGCGCCGACGCCTTTGCATCTGATCGCTTCCTCGTAGATGTAGCAGAGTGTGGTGTGGTCCGTCACACACCTGGCAGGACGCACCACTCCGGCAGGTACCCTCGGAGTGCTGATGGGCCAGACAGTTTGGGCAGTAATGGTTTGCGAGCACTGCTCTCAAACGCTTCTCGGCAGTCAGGCGCAGGAACCTCTGGCACTTGCGCAATGCGTGGACACCTCTGCACACTCGGCAACGGAAAGAGTTGGAAGTGGGGTGACTCGACGTCGTGGTGGATTTGCGTGGTGGCATCACGAGTTTGAAAAGCGAAACTTTTATGGCTGGAACGGAAAAAAATGACAAACTTATGAATTGGTGAACGGAAAATGTGCAAGGATATGCGACAATAAGTAAGTATTCAGCTTCAGTCAGTTCCTTGCTGCTGAGCTCGTTTGGGACTTGGAGGGGTATGCGTTTGCATCGCTTTATGCAGCGTAATGCATAAGCCATAACTCGGAGCGCCCTATCGAGTCTAGAAAATCTTTCGAGGATGTTTTCCATTGGTGGCAGCCTGGAGTGGGTGCATTTGACAAGACGTTGTTCAACGTCCGTATCATGAATTGACTCGATTGGGGTTGGCCACTGCTCTTGTGGCAGTCGTAACCATTCTGGTCCATGCCACCACTGGCTGTCGCTTGCAAGCTCTTTTGGCGGCACACCTCTGCTGGCCAGGTCAGCTGGATTATGTTCGGAGCGAACATGTGACCACTTAGCAGCGTCGACGGATTGTGTGATCTTAGCCACCCTGTTAGCCACAAAGGTTGTCCATGTACATGGTGGTTTATTTAACCAAGCTAACACAATCGTTGAATCTGTCCAGAAATGTGATTCGAAACGATCGGTGGGCATCTGTGGAAGAATAGCAGAAGTTAATTCTGCCAAAAGAACAGCGCCGCAGAGCTCTAGTCGTGGTAGGGATATCGTCTTTACTGGCGCAACTTTGGTTTTCGCCGTGAGAAGATGTGTTGAGACCTTGTCGTCGGTCTCGATACGCACATAGATTGCAGCACCATATGCACGTTGGGATGCGTCACAGAACCCATGGTACTGCAATCTTGCCTTTGGATGGAATTGCACCCACCTTGGGATGCGGATATGTCGAAGATCTGGATAATTGGTAAGAAACTCTTGCCAAATTAATAGGAGGTCATTTGGCAAGGGCTCGTCCCAGTCAAGATCTTTGAGCCAAATCTGTTGCATGAATATTTTTGCTCGGATAATGAAAGGGGCAAGCCAACCTGCTGGATCGAAAAGTCTGGCGATTTGTGACAGGACCTCTCGTTTTGTAAATGACTCCTTTGCTTCCAGCTCGGTAGGCACGAAAAAGAAGTCGTCGGAAGTAGCTTGCCATCTTATTCCAAGTGTTTTTGCCGTACTTGCGTCTTCTATCTCTAGGAAGCCCGCACATAGTAGATGATCCTTTGGGATGTCCTTAAGCACTTCCCTTGAATTAGAGGTCCACTTTCGGAGAGGGAAACCGGCGGTCTCAAGAGCGGTGGTCAGCTCTGCAATGCATGCAACTGCTCGTGATTTGGTATGTGCCCCTGCCAAAACGTCATCGACGTACATCGAATTGGAAATGATGTCGCTAGCCAGGGGGAAGTTGGAGTTCACATCGTGAGCAAGTTGGTGAAGAACACGTATGGCGAGGAAGGGAGCGCAGTTCACTCCGAACGTGACGGTGTTCAGTTCGTAATCGCACAGCTCTTGGTCCTTATTGCGAAAGATAATTCTTTGGAAGGGAGTGTGCTTGTGATGGACAAGAATTTGTCGATACATCTTGGTGATGTCGGCGTTGAAGACATAGCGAAAGAATCGCCACTTCAGGATCTGGACTGTTAGATCGGATTGGAGAACCGGTCCTGGATGAAGGATATCATTCAGGCTGTTTCCATTTGTGGTTGGGTTCGATGCGTTGAACACGACGCGAACTTTGGTGGTCGTACTTTCCGGTTTGAAGACCGCATGATGTGGAAGATAATAGTTGTTTGCACTATCATTTGGAGGGACTCGTCGCATATGCCCTAAATCTATGTATTCCTGAATCACTGAGTCGTATTGCTCTTTGAGGGAGTCGTTTGTCTTCAAGCGGCTTTCATTTCTTAGGAATTGAGCAAGTGCTAAGGACCTGGAATGTCCTAAGGCTATGTGATTAGGAGTGCGAAATGGTAGAGTTACCACGTATCTGCCGTTCTCGTTCCTTGTTGTCGTATCAACAAAATTCTTCTCACAAACCGAGTCGGAGTCCTTCATCAGCTTTACTGGAAGATCCTCCACCTCCCAGAATTTTGTGAGAAGCTTGTCAAGCTTAACTTCGGCACTTACCGAAACTTGTGTGGAGAAGGAAGAGATTTTGTTGGATGGAACATTTGTAATGGGGCCTGTGAGGATCCACCCGAATATAGTCTCTTGACCGAGCAGAGTCTCACAGATATTAGGTTGGGATCCGCCTAATAATATGGACGGAATGATATCCGCTCCTATTAGGACATCTATCTGCGAGCTGCGAAAGAAGGATGGGTCAGCTAGTGGAAGGTTTGGCAGGTTTTGTAGAGAGCTTTGTGGAATTGTGTAGGATGGAAGATTCCCTGCCAATTCTGGAAGGACATATGCCGAAGTTTCAATTTGAATCCTCGGTTTTGACGGAGAGCCAATGTGGAACTGGCAAAGTTTTTGAGGCTGAGCTGCAATCGCCTGATTGAGCCCAGAGACTTGAGCCTGGATGGGCTGGAATGGGAGTTTAATTTTATTAAACAAACGTCGGGATATGAATGTGGCTTCTGAGCCTGAGTCAATCAGAGCTCGTGCTTTAAATTTGGATCCCAAATGGCACACATTTATTATAGCTGTACCGAGGAGTACACCTTGTGTGTTGGAGGCAAAGTAGTTTTGAACGTTTGACGAAGTGGACTGTATATTTTGATTCGCATTTGGACTGTTCAAAACACCTTGGGTCGAAGGAACTGACGTAAAGGTCGTTGTAGGAGGGCCGCCTCTATGTAGGAGTGTATTGTGGCGGCCTTTGCACGTATAACAGTTATGTAAACTGGTGCAGTCTTTGATTTGATGACCTCTAGCGAAACAGTTCATACAGAGTTGCTGTTGCTTAATGAATGCTGCTCGTTCTGGGATACCCAATTGCAGGAAATGTGGGCATAGCCGAATTGGGTGGTTCGCTTTCTTGCAGAGGTTGCAAGTCTGCGCCTTGGAGGTTACCTTGGTTTCAAAGGTATTGACGAACTTCGACGTAGGTTGAGATCTCGTTGTTCTCGGGTAGGATGGAGAGGTTGTGATCGGCCTCACATCCTCTATGGCTTCGAGCGTTCGATAGCGCTCACCAAGGAAGGTGTTCATGTCCTTCCATGACGGGATTGCAGATTTGTCGGACAGTGACTGCTCCCACAATGACAAAGTGATTTTTGGAAGTTTGGAGGAGCACAGGAACACGAGTAAGCAGTCCCAGTTACTTGTGGAAATTTGGGAATGCTCAAGACCTGTAAGGCACCCTTGGATGGTGCCTTGGATTTCCTTTAGGGAAGTTCCAGTCTCGACTGTAATCACCGGCAGGTTGAAAAGGATCTTAAGCTGGCTGTTCACCAGAAGCCGCTTGTTTTCGAAACGTTCACAAAGAGCTCGCCATGCAGAAGCGAATCCTTCATGGGTGAGCGGGGACTTTGCGACGATCGACTTGGCCTCACCACCAGTTTTAGCGTTCAAGTGGAACAGTTTCTCTACTGGGGTGAGACGAGGATTATCGCCATATATGGCCGTGAAGAGGTCTCGAAAAGTCGGCCATTTTAGGTAATCTCCATTGAATACCTCTGTGTCGACTGGAGGGAGGCTACAACCTCGGGAGAGGTGGGACAAGGGTGGAGCTGGCATGGATTGTCGATTCACTGCTGATTCTTGTTCGATTCGCTCGCTTAATTGCGCAGTGCATTTCTCGTAAACTGAATAGCAGTGATCGTATTTTGCTTCCATGGCTTGGACATCGTCACTGGAACCCCCTTGATTCAATGCTCGTGAGCATGATTCATATTCCTTTTCGACCTTTTCCCATAAAGTCTTTACATGATCACGGCGGACCTTCAGGGTATACAAAGTTGGCTCGTCCGCAGCAGGATTAGTCAATCGTGTTTCAAATTGACTCAGTTTATCCGTCACGGAGATAAATTCAGATAATGCCATTTTTGTTGCGGATAATTTTCCCCCTGATCTGGTCGTAATTGGACGTTTGGTCACTTGTGGTGACTTTGGATGAGGAGAGGAAGATTCACTCTTAGTGCGTGTGACTTGCGAGGAGGAAATTCGCTTCGCCGCGGGAATCGGAGACGAAGAGGCACTTCTGACACCAGAAACGGATGGAATATTCAAATGTTTTTTCTCTTGTGGATTTGGCTCCGTGGACATACTATGTTCTCACGGTTAACCGAGAAAAAAAACTATTTGGCTAAAGGGATAGGATTCACAATGAAATTCCTTTATTTTGCAAACGTGGAACGATGGGAATTGCGGAACAGACACTTGTTCTCGTAATTAAATTTATTGCTTGCGTTTATTTGTTTGTTAATTTTTTGTGGGACAACAAAAAAATGGAAACAAATATATATGTGCTTATACTTCCTAATATGTGTTATTATATCTTATTATTAATTTTTTATTGTTAAATTAATAACAAAACAAAATAATTAAATCAGAAAATACAAGCCACATTCAATTGTCGATTATATTATAATATTGTTTCGACGAAACGGTGGTTGTGGAAACACAAGACACTGCAGCCCTGGATTGGCGATCAGTGCTTGTTAATTGTGTGCAAAGCAAAAAGAAGAAAAACATATGTTTTTTACAAACATATGTTAATTTATTTTGCACAAAGTGGAAATATAGTGGACTGCAGCAACTATTATTGAATTGTAAGTATTTTAAATATTTGTTATGTGTGTAGAATATATGTGTCTTATTTGCCGTCGCTAATGTGGATTTAGATGTTTACATACATACATATGTTTGCATTAAAGTTATTTAATTATTATTTGTTTGAGTTATGCCGTTTATCTCTTTGTGTTTGTATGTTCGGCCAATTTATTATTTGATTTTGTATGTGTTCAGTTTATGTATGTATGTATGTATGTGTATGTATGTAAGTATTTATGTTTATGTATGTAAGTGTTTATGTTATGTATGTAAGTGTTTATGTTTATGTATGTAAGTATGAATATATGTATGTAAGTATGTATATTGGAATTTATTTTTATTTATTATTTATATTTTGTAGGTTGATGGCCACTAGCTCGGTTCTGATGCCAGATCACAAGCTTGATGAAATAGTTCGTCGGTTTTGGGAGGTAGAATCGTGTTCCCGTTTAGTCAACAAATCTACCAATGAGGAACTTGATGGTGAAGCTCTGGAAGCCTTTGAGGAACTGAAGCACTGGCACATGATGATGACATTCCAATTGGCCAGCTACGGCACCGAGAAGCGTCTGCGCCTCTTTACGGACACTCTGCTCGACAATGAGTTGCCGGAAACGATGCAGAAAAAATCCAAATACTAGCTGAGACACTGCGTCTTGGACACGCTGGAGCCGCACATTGATTGAAATCATATTTACAACGAATACTTGGATCTGTATCATCTGGATGGGGAGAATTTCGTTCATGCCACACCGCCACCACAATCATCGCTAGTCTCTTATCCATTACCCAGTACGCTATGTCCCCGGACGCGAGCAGCAGTTGCCGCAGCGGCGGCTATTGATGCTCTCCTCACTGCGACACCATCGTCGCCGCCGCCACCGCTGATGCTTCCAGTGCCACAGGAGCCGCCGGTGTCGCCAGTGCCGCCTTCGTCTCCAAGTGCGAACGTCGAACCGGAAACCTGTGAAACCGAATCATCATCATCCTCGCTACCGGCCCGGACGCTTCCTGAGCTGCGGCAAAAGGTGCTAGTTACTATCTCTAGATGCTCTGATGTCAGCTTAGGATGCAAGTTTGCAAATTCTTTTCATAACCTGCGTCGTGTCTTCGGATGTATATATAAATTTCGCAATCGCATCAGGCATGCCAGTCTAACGGTAGATTGGATACACAAGGGCACTCAACTATTCTTGCGGAGCATCCAGATGGCGAATCTGAGTGATTAGTATAGGGCTCTTCAAGACGGACGGACTATCAAATCATCCAGCTCTATTGCCTCGCTTACCCCATTCATCGATGAGTTAAGACTTATTCGTGTTGGTGGCCGTCTAAAAAACTCGAGCCTGGATTTCGATGCCCAGCATCCGATCATACTTCCGGGACATCATCCTGTCACACGCGCCATCATCATGCATTTTCACAGGCGTCAGCTGCATGCCGGACCTCGTTCTCTGCTTGCTCATATTCGGCTCCACTATTGGCCTATTGGGGGGCGTAAGACTGTCTCCAGCGTAACAACAAAATGCATTATGTGTTTTCGAGCAAAACCGGTCCTGGCTGAGACAATCATGGCTGATCTTCCCCGCGATCGTGTTAGTGGCTCGCATCCTTTCGCTGTCACTGGAGTGGACTATTGTGGACCGTTTTATTACAAGAGCGATATTCGTAACAAAGGACCAGTAAAATGCTACATCTCGGTCTTCATTTGCTTCGCAACAAAGGCGGTGCATCTCGAACTGGTTCCTGATTTGTCAACAGCAGCCTTTCTCAATGCACTTAAGAGGTTTATTCTTACCAGATGTAAACCTGTTCGCATATGGTCGGACAATGCGACAAATTTCGTCGGAGCCAAGAATGACTTAGCTGAACTCAAGCGACTCTTCCTCAGCGAGAAGCACATCGACTCTGTCCGAGAGTTTTGTGTCTCTGACGACATCGAATGGGAATTCATCCCACCTCGCTCACCACATTTTGGTGGGCCTTGGGAGGCGGCGGTGAAGACAGCAAAATACCATTTCTATCGGTCGGTCGGACCCTCGGTTTTGCCCATGGATGATCTGCGCACACTGGTTTGCCACATTGGGGCACTAATAAACTCTCGACCTCTTTTTCCACTTTCAGGGCACCCTGCAGATCTGGATGTGTTAACTCCTGCGCACTTCCTTGGCACTGCGCCACTCACACTTTATCCGGAGCCTGATGTCACCAAGCTAAACGGTAGTCGCCTAGATCGATGGCAGCGTATAGCTTATTATCAGCAAATTTTCTGGAGTCGTTGGCGTGATTAATATTTAACGCTTCTTCAGCAACGGTCCAAATGGAGAAAATCCTACCCGGGTGTTCACATCAACGATGTTGTCCTTGTAAAGGATGAAAACTTGCCACCCCTTAAATGGCCACTGGCTCGTGTGGCCGAGCTTGTTGCTGGTGCTGACGGCGTTTCCCGAGTAGCTGTTCTCAAGACGTCAACTGGAAATATAAAGAGAGCTGTGCGCAAGTTGTGTGCGCTTCCGAAAGAGGATTCTGTTGAAAGCCCGTGTCTTTCAACGGGGGGAGAATGTTTGGTTACGCAGGTATCCGCGCCAAACAACAACTAAAGCAGCTTCTCTCTTAATATTTTTCTCTTTGATAAGTTATGCTCTGCGCAGCATAAAGAGCAAATTAACGTAACGATCGTAACTGTTGTTTTGTATATGCTCATCGGCATTTCGTTTTATTGCATTTGTTTTCACTTTGCTTGCCCTTTGCCTTAGCTGAGCGCAAGCAGCAGCTGCAATTCGGCAGCTAATTAGTTCTATTTGGTCAATCGAGAATTCAAGTCGCGGCACGGTATTCGACACCGCTTGCCAAAAAATTAATTCGTGCAATTAAAGTGCAAAGCTCAATTCGGAGCTTATAATAAACAATTGTAACTATTTTAATTTTGGCCACGAAGGCAAATAAACTTAATTTATAGAAAAGCAAATTTCGATGCGTTTCTATTTATTGTTTGACTTTGGAAAAATTCGATAGCTATTGAAAAAGCTCAATAGCTCAACAGGCATGTTAAAAAATATTTATTTATTTAAGTATATAAATCATTAATTTAATTTTATTTTCAAATTATTATTTATTTATGAATATAGAAATATAATATTTCAATATTAGGATTATTTATATATTTAAGTGTTATTCTTCTTTTTTTTTTATTGATAATAATATGTATTATTTATACTTTATTCATTTAATTTTCATACTTATTATACTATTATACCAAAAAGGTATAATAGTATATTGGTTTTGTGCAATGTCCGTCATGCTGTCCGTCCGTCTGTCCGTCTGTATGAACGCGCGTTCCTCCGACACCATTAGAGATAGAGACTTGAAACTTGGAACGTATACTGGAAAGTACACTCAAAAGTTAAAGTGTCTTGGGTTTGGACCTACGTCCACTAGGGAGCTAGAAAATCGCGAAAATCGATTTTAGCAAATCGATAAATCCACATATCTCTTACAATTTAATGGATACAGTCACCAATTTTGGTTGGTAGGTTGTTGGCGAGTTCCTTGAAAGATTGGCATGTGCCACGCCCACCTCCGACGCCCCCATCACCCCCGCCCCTAAAATTTTCAAATGGCTATATCTTCCGCAGTTTTTGAGTAGGGAACGTCAAATTTGGTAGGTATATTACTGGTAGTCGCCTTTAAGAAGATAACAAATTTGTGGTGACACGCCCACACCTGCGCCTATAATCGACAATTCCGATTATTAATCGATAATTCCGTATATCTCCGAACATTTTAAAGATAGAGTAACCAAACTTGAAAGGTAATTTGCTGGTAACCACCTCCAAAGATTGGCATACCAATTTTTGGACCACGCCCACATCTGCCGCCCCCAGGAACTTTCCCTAAAAATTTAAAATGCGCATATCTGCCGTAATTTGCAAGCTAGAGTCGCAAAATTTTTCAGGTATATTACTGTTAACACCCCCTAGGATCGATAAAAAAAATTGGATGGCCACGCCCACTCCACCTACCTAAACCGATACACCTGTTGGTGTAAGTCGATAAACCCATATATCTCACGCAATTTGAAAACTTAAGTCACCAAATTTTAAAGGTATATTGCTAGTAACAACCTTCATAAATGTGGAAAAAAATTTTGGACCACGCCCACTCCCGCCCACAAAAAACGATAAATGCCTGTATCTCCCGCAATTTACTTAACAGAATACTTAACATATGCTGTTAATTTTGTCGCAATGCTGCTTATCTTGCAATTTGGTCACTCTTAATCGAGCGCGTCAAATTGTGCCACCTCTTTTTTTAAAAATTTCTCAATTTTGTATAAAATATTAATTCTAGTAGTTCGATTGTTAAAATTCAAAACTAACGGCGATATTTTTTTAACGCGATAGTTTAATCGCATGCTCACAGCAGCTCAACACGAGTCAAGGTAGCATCACAATAGAAACACGAGAATTTAGTCCGATTAATATAAATATAAATTTATAATTATTTAAATATATTTTATATTTATAATATATATATATATAAATATTAAATTAATTTATGTAATGGTATAATAGTATTTCGCTGTCGGTTTCGTCCGACTGCAACGTTCTATCTTGTTTTTCTTTTTCCTTGTATGTTTGATTGGTTCATTTTAAATGGAGAGTTAAATCATTTATATATTTTTGTTTGCATACTTCTACAGCGACTTTGATATTAAAGTTGTAGCATACTTTTGCCTGAGCTTTAATTTTAATATGCAGCACAAAAGCTCACTCAGTTTAGTGCGCCGAATATTAGGAGAGCCAATTTCCGCTAAACATAAGGCGATCCATATTGAGTGAGTTTTATTTAATTTTTTTTTGTCTCTCTCGACAAAATTTGGAGAGTTTTGCACTCGCACTTGTAAATGGCTGCCAATTTTAACTCACTTTAACATCGAATTGTCGCTGTTCACCAAAATAAAATTTAAATAAAAATAAAAAATTACACTTACATGTATATTCTCCACGTCCAAAAGATCTTTTGCAGGCGGGGCATTTGCTTGGCTTGATGAGTGGGTTTATAGTGATGAATTAAAATATTATGTAAATGTTATTCGGCGAGGTATATGTATTTTTCTTGGATTTATATTTTTATTATTATTTTATGTTTTTATGTTTACGGTTTTATATTTCATGTTTTCTTAATTTTTTTTTTTTATAAAAAAAATTGTTTGCACGCCCTATTATTCATTTTGATTTCACTTTAATTTAGTTTATATAACTATAGTTGGTACACCATTTTTTTCTTTTTTTTCAACTCATAACAACAAAAAAAAATCAAAAGAACAATATTTAATTTAATTAACCACGATTGTCGAATTAATGATGACCATTGGGCTTGGAAAAATAAGCTTTGTTCCTCCAGTCCAATATACAGCTGCGGGTTCGATGCCGTGGTGCCAAGATGAATACGGTTCGGGAAACTCCAATAGTTGGATCAGTCGTCAGTGGCGCAACTCTCCTGGTTTTTTGGTAATTTTTGTCGGCTCGGAACTCATATTTTTATATATATTTTTTTTTTGTATTTTGTTTTCTGGCAGACTATAAAATCAATTTTAATTGTTTTATAAATTGATTTCTTTCTTTGTCTCAGTTCTTGATTTTTTTTAGTTTTTTTGTTTTTCCCACGAAATAATTTGTCGCATAAGATTAATAAAAAAAATTAAATAGCCTAGCTCACCACGAATGTTCTTTTGGTAGTTATTAGTAATTAATAAGTTTATGGCTACTACAATTGTTCAAAAAAAAGGTAGAGTAAAAACAAATTTTTTTTTTCTTCGCGCACAAGTGTCCATCTTGAATTTTGTTTTTGGTTTTCCATAAAAATTTTACGCGACGAGCAAAACCTCACGGCACAACTATCCTCTTCTGCACACTATTACCGAACTTCAGAGAGTCTCCACCAGAACTTATTGATCGGCTTTCCCGAGAAGGGCTTGAGATTGTATCACTTAATCTCATAGAGGGCGTAATCAAAAGCTCGGCTTAGTATGAAAACCAAAGCATACTCTTAGGCATGCCAAGCAAGCGCACTACATTTTCCCCCCCACTAAAATCACGCTTGGGGTGGAACACAACGAGCGGTATTCACGCTTGCTTGCAAAAGGCATTATTGCTTAATGTCTTTTGCATGAAATTTGTTTATAAGTCTTCCATTAGTATCTTCCAGCTCGTAGGCTGAGGACTTAAATTCTGGTGACTCTAAGTCGACCATTAGGGAAGACAAATCTTACGTAATTTCCTACGAATTCGGGCTTTGACGAAGCTTGGGGCTAGCTTGGAGCTGTAACCCTTCGCAAAGTTGCTTTCTTGGAAGTTGCGCCTATAAACCTCTTGACCGACTTTGAATGTCACTTCTCTGGTTCGCAAGTTGTAAGCCTTTTCATTTCGAGCGTGCTGAGATTGCATAGAGTCTTTTGCCATACTACGCAGAAGATCAAAAGAGTCTTCTCGATTAAATTCTGTGCTGCTATCATCTAGCATGCCTAGAGTTCGCAATAATTTATAGCTACTGCCATTTGTGACCATATGTTGTGCAAATGTCAATTTGTAGGGGCTTGTGTTTATTGCTAAATGAAAGCTTGAGCGAAGTGCACAGCTTATGGAACTCAATTTTTCCTCCCAGTTACTATGGCTTGGGTCCACATATGCTCTGATGGCTGAAAGCACAGATCGGTTGACCCTCTCTGAAGCATTAGCCTGAGGAGAATAATACGCGGTATATGTATGAAAAACGTTATATTTGTCTAGCAGGGAGTTGAAGTACTTAGATTTAAACTGAACTCCGTTCTCAGACACTATGGTTTCGGGTACTCCGAAGCAGTGGAAGAGATCTTCTTCCAGGTAACGTGTGATCGCTTCAGCCGTACATTTTCGGACCGGCTTCAAAAATGGAAATTTTGACATATGGTCTAGTACTACAAAAATGCCTATATTTCCAGATTTGCTGCGTGGATAGAGTCCAAGAAAATCAACAAATAACTTCTGAAAGAACCGCAGTGGTTGGCCCGTATGTCCCATTCTAGGTTTTAATGTCTGATTGGGATGCTTCGTGACCTTACAAATGTGGCAAGCATTTATATAGTTTTTAACATCGGTTACCATATTGGGCCAGTAGTAATACCTTCTGAGTCTTTCCAAAGTTTTGTTTATTCCCCCATGAGCATGCAAAGGATCATTATGATCTGCTTTAAGAGCCGATAATATTAGTGGCTGTGGCACCCAAAGTTTCCAGCATAAATCATCTGCATCCTTGGATTCTGCCGCATGCTCTGATCGACGGTAAATATATTCGTTTACAATCTTTAGGTTTGGCAAAGAAGACTGGGTTGTGCGAATCTTGTTCTTCATGGACTCTAAGTCGACCATTAGGGAAGACAAATCTTCCGTATATGTACGTGAAAGAGCATCGGGAACTATATTTTGGATGCCCTTTTTGTGCTGTATCTTGAATTTAAACCCTTGCAATTTAAGAGACCAACGGGCTAGCCGTGAACTAAGATCCACTTGGCTCATGAGCCATTTTAAGGATGCATGATCCGTGATCACAGTAAACTCTTGACCTTTTTTTTTTTTACTGCCAAGACAGCTGCATAGCACTCCTTCTCTGTGACCGTATACTGCCTTTGGCATCGATTAAGTTTCCTGGACATAAATGCGATCGGCACTTTGTCACCCTCGCTATTGGTCTGCACCAGCACCGCTCCAACCCCAGTGTGACTGGCATCACAATGTAGGGAAAAAGGCTCCGCAAAGTTCGGGCTATGCAATACAGGAGCCGAACACATGTGATCCTTTAAGGATTCGAATGCATGTTGGGCTTCCCCAGTCCATTCAAACTTTCTTTTTGACTTGAGAGTATCGGACAATGGAGATGAAATAGAAGCATAATTTCTGATAAATTTATGATACCATCCAGTAATGCCAAGGAACCTACGAACTTGTTTTACTGAACGTGAAATTGGAAAGTCCCTTACTGCTGATATTTTGTCTGGATCGGTACTGATAGTGCCATTGCCAATTACATGCCCCAAATACTTAACTTCCCGTCGGCAAAATTTACTTTTCTCGACGTTAAGGGTAAGATTAGCACGAGACATATGTCACGCAACTATAGACAAGACTTCGAGATGGCGATCGAATGAATCTGAAATAATCAATAAGTCGTCTAAGTAAATAAAGACTTCGTTACGCAAATGCGCTGGAACTATTTTGCCCATTAGTCTGGACATAGACTGAGGAGCATTAGTAAGCCCAAAGGGCATGACAACGAACTCATATAGAGGACGCCTAGGAACTGTGAAGGCGGTCTTGTCGCGAGAGTTTTGGTCGAGAGGTATTTGCCAAAAGGCATCCTTAAGGTCAAGGCTCGTAATAAACTCTGCTTTCGGCAATCTGCTTAAAATCCCATCGATCAATGGCATAGGGTACGCATCTTTCACGGTTACTTCGTTAACCTTTCTGCTATCGATGCATAACCTTACCTTTCCGGGCTTTTTCACTAAATCGACTGGGGACGACCAGGAGCTGTTTGATTCCTGAATAACTCCGAGTTGTAACATCCGATCTAGTTCCTCGTACATTAGCTTTTCAGTAGCAGGTGATACTGCATAGTGACGCTGTTTTATAGGTTTAGCGTCGGCTACATCAATCACATGTGATATTATTGTTGTTCTATCCAATCCTTTATTGTTTCCTGCAGCAATTTTTGTTATTTTGGAGTCAATTCTCGCATTGTGGGATCATTTAATGACGAAATATTTAGGCTCTGTGTCGTTAAGTGTAAAGGTAGTAAATCAAAAACTGTCCAAAAATCAATTCCAAGGTAAAGCTCTGCAGCTAGAGAAGGAACTAGATAAAACGTTAAATTCTTAGTATCTCCCCTGTAAGTTACTTCTGCAAATACTTTGCCAACAATGTTCTGACCTTTTCCGTCAGCCGTCTTAACTTTGGCGTTCATTGCTTTATAATTTAGATCCCCAAGAAGGAGTTCAGAAGCAAAACTACCCCCGATACAGCTGATTGAAGCCCCAGTGTCCATTAGTCCCACTACGGTTTTACCCAGCAACCCTACCTGGGCATGAGGGCGTAAATCATTAGGTATGGCGATTATTGAAGACAACAGCAATTTTTTCTCTATACGACATCGATTTTTAAAATCATTTCTACGGTGTTTAGAACGCTTCTTCTGTATGTCCGGTAAGTCAACATGATAGTTGGAAAGAAAGTCTGGTTGGATGGATTGAGCTGAGGCTGGGAACGATATGGTTAGTCGGTATTGGTCGCTTTGCTGACCAACTGTTTGCGTACACCACTCTGCGGTGTACGGGCGTGATAGTTTTTTTGAAACACTTGCACTGCAGTTCCTACAACTAGGTTTGTAGGTATCTGCCTTTCCGTAACCATAACAAAATACCCTTCGTTGCGCCATACACTCTTGGTAACGGTGATCTTTTTCAGTGCAATTCCAGCATGACAAGTCTACCGCCGATAAGTCATACTGCATATCGGATGCAGTTTCATCGTCAGAGACCATCTCAGGTTCGGTTTCAGAAATAGCATTTACCAGTCGTCGAGGAACAACTGATTGCTTTGCCTTTAAAACTGATTGCATAAAGATTTCTCGAGTCCGAACTAAGTGACGCCATTCCTTCACAGAGTTAGCAGGTTCATACAATATCTCATGCTGAAGGTCGGCCAACAGGTTGGCTCTTAAGGTTTCAACCAAAGACTTTTCAGACATGGGTTCGGACAGCCTATCTGCTAATGCAGCTATGATCCCATAAAAATCGTCAAATGATTCATTTGATCTTTGCTAACGATGTTCTATTTCGGTTCTTATATTCCTGTCCGTCTGGTCGTCCTTAAATTGACCACGAAGGGCAGCGCACAGGTCTGACCAATAAACTTCTCGAACACTTTTATGGTAGCGCCAGTACCATTCGCTAGAGCTGCCATCAAACAAGTTACTAGCATATCTAGCCGTCAACTTGAAATTGCCATCCAATGTCTGCTTTGTTAAGGCTTCTACGCGATATATAAAATCTTCTATGGACATGGTGGCCTTGCCGGTAAACGTTATTTTCCAGTTAGACATTATCTGACTTATCCGATCTGGACGAAGGTCAGAACCTAATCTTCCATTAACAGGTGTTATTGAATGAAGAGAGTTCTCGAAATGTGGTGCCTGATTGGTTGCAGCAGAATTCCTTGCTGTCTGGTTTTGAGCGGGGCCTGAGTTCGGTGCCATTGACGAGGGCACACGAAGAAACTGATCTACTGTTTGATTCTCTACTTCTGACAGTGGACGCACGTGAGGAGGAGTTACATTTGCTAAGTTGGCAGTTGGACTAACTCTAAGACCTTCTGAAAGGGCTTGGACCAACCTGTTCGTTTGGTCGGCCAAACTGGTGGCAATGAGTCGGGTTTGCTCCATCATAGCCACTCTTATAGTTTAAGACATCGATTGTTGTATCGATTCCATTATTGGTACCTCTTGCTGCCTAGTCGTTGAACTCTGTGACAAATTAATATCTTCGGAGTTGCGCATTTCGACTTGATCGGGATCTGGAATTCGTTTGGCCTGAGCTCTGGTCTGAAGGGACTGAAATGTTGAAGGTCTTCTTGGATTTTAAGTAGATGGTCCAGAAGGATTAAGATTCTCTGTTGAAGCCGAAGTTAGGAGTGTCAGGCTCTGATTGCAAATTGGGCACACTTTTTTTTTGCCAGCTTTGGAATTAAAGCAAGATCTTTGAAAATAATGTCCACAGGAGGTTGCTAATAACTGACCCTGGTAAACGATTATATCAGAGCAAATGAAACAAATTTTTGGCTGTGTTACTAATTTGAGTCAGATCTTCTGTACTATGAGAAAGAACCATTTCGATAAATGACTTGGGAAAATTTGATTAACTATGTCTAGTCAATCACTGTTTAATCAATACACCTAATACACCAAAAAAAATTTAAGATAAAAAAAATTTTTCGATATCACGATTTCGATAATAATATGGGAGTCATGCAAACTAGAATTGAATTTTCTTTAATTCTTTAATGAGATTCTTTAATTTCACGGCGGATTCGCAATTGAGATATGCTTAATCCTCATCCAGCGAAATTCCTAAGAGCTACTGAAATGGATATAAGGCAAAAAGGGGGACTTCGGTATCTGCATAAAACAGTCGTACCAGTAGTGCTTAACTTATACCAAAAGGCAATTATAGGGGATGGCTGCAGCTCAATACCCCGCAAATCCAATAAGCAACCTATAAAACCTTCGGAGTAATAAGTAAGCAAGGAGGAAAAGGTATAGACTCATAATTGACAACGGAGTTATATCCAATAAAAGTTATAACACATCCAGTAAGTCAGAGTCTATAACCACGAGCTATTGGGATTATAATACTAGGCAATGAAATCTTTTGAATTGTCTTGGATCCATAGCATATTCCAATAACAAGGATAGTAATAAAAGAGTTTACAACTAAAAAACGTATTCGGCCTTCTATTACATTACCTCCGAATCCCTCTGATGCATCATCATCTTCTAATGTTGCACCAAAAAACTAACACCAAAATCCTCTCTCTCTCTAGCATATCAAAATGTTACAGGTCTTATAACTAAACTTTCTAAACTATATGTTGACAGTCTTTCTTTTGAATTTGATATTATAATATTTACCGAAACTTGGTTAAAGCCTGATATTTCCGATCATTCAGTATTTTCCAATAAATGCACCCCATATAGATGTGATCGAGTATCACGTGTAGGTGGCGGTTGCCTAATTGCTGTCGATTCTGATCTTGTGTCAGATTATTTCCTACCTCCATTTGATTTAGTTATCGAATTTATAAGTATTAAAATTGCGCTTAATACTTTTTCATTGGTCATTACTTGTTTCTATATCCCACCTCAATCAGATGTCTCAGTCTATCTTAATCATCTATCTGCTGTTCAACACATTTCCTCTATGCTTTCTGATAGAGACTATCTGATTGTATGTGGTGACTTTAATCTTCCTGATATTATATGGTCCGTTCCACCAAATGTATTGGTGCCACTTTGTACAAATGAATTTATTGATGGGCTCCATGAGTTGTCACTGTCACAACGGATTCTACACGTAAGAATCGTTGCTTCCGTAAAGCAGATTTTGTTAAACTTAATTGACACAGATTGGTCAGTACTTTATGCCTGCACCAATTTGGATAATGCTTTGTCAATGTTTTATGAGACCATTGACTCACATTTTGATGCTTGCGTTCCCCGTATGAATCCTGTGCAGGCTAACAGGCCGCCCTGGTTTTCGCGGGAATTAGCTGGGTTGAAAAATTTGAAATCAAGGTTTTATAAGAAATTTAAGGATCGAGTAATCATTTGGATTACTCTCGATATATGGTTGCTAAAGCAACTTTTATTTCTTATAATTCGCGTTGTTACAATAATTACCTTCTTCGCTGTAGGCTGCAATTTGCACAAGATCCTAAGAAGTTCTATAACTTTGTGAACATGAAGCGCAAATCGTCTTCATTACCTAGCTCCGTTTTTTATGAAAATACGAAAGCAAAAGATGGTCAGGAATCTGCCGATTTGTTTGCTAAGTATTTTCAATCTACTTATTCTTCCTCAATCTTCTCCCCAAACGTATCTTATCCTTATCCTGTCCAAAGAGCCATTTGCATTTTTGGACCTGTGATCACTTTAGAGTCACTTCTTGCAGACCTACATTCTATCAAGCCTGGGTTTTCTCCAGGTCCAGATGGAGTCCCTGGATGTGTACTTAAGTACTGTCCGGAGTCAAACCTTTACTTAAATTATTTACCTTGTCTGTCGATAGTTGTTGTGTTCCCGCTATTTGGAAGGAATCCTTTATTATTCCTCTCCACAAAAATGGCTCAAAATCCGATGTAAAAAACTACAGGGGTATTTCCAAATTGTCCGCTATACCGAAAGCATTTGAGAAAATAGTTACAACTCAACTGCAACACTTATGTAGATCTATTATTTCACCATTCCAGCATGGTTTTGTGAAATGTAGGTCTACTACCAATCACATTCTTGAATTTACTTCACTTGTGATCAAAGGATTTCAGAATAAAATGCAAACTGATGTCGTCTATACAGACTTCAGTAAGGCCTTCGATTCTGTTAACCATTGTCTCCTTCTTCACAAACTAAACCTTATAGGTTTTCCTACTAACTTTCTTACATGGATTTCGGAGTATCTGAGTAACAGAACTCAAAAAATTTTATTTAAATCTGTACTTTCTAATCCTATCCTAGTCAGATCTGGGGTACCCCAGGGTAGTCACCTGGGCCCAGTGCTTTTTAACCTATTTATTAATGACCTTCCTTCTGTAATATTGAATTCTAACGTACTAATGTATGCTGATGACGTCAAGTTGTGCTTGACGTATAATGATATGACCTCACAATGCTTATTGCAGGCGGATTTATTTTCCTTTTTGTCGTGGTGTAAAATAAATCTGCTCAATTTGAACTGCTCTAAGTGTAAAGTCATGTCATATTACCGTACCAATCCTTACACTGTCAGTAACACGTTCGATGGGATGCCACTTGATAGACAGAATGAAGTAAACGATTTAGGTTTACTTCTTGATCACAAGCTTAAATTTGATAAGCATATCAAATTCACTGTCAACAAAGTTTTTCAAGTTCTTGGTTTTATTAAGCGTTGGTCAAAGGAATTTGATGACCAAGTTACTTTTTACTTCTCTTGTACGTCCAATTCTGGAATATGGATTTGTGTGTGGTCTCCGCAATATCATATTCACCAAAGTAGATTGGAATCTGTGCAAAAGAGCTTTCTACTTTTTGCGCTTCGTCGCTTTGACTGGGGTGTACTGACTCCATACTCTGATAGGCTTCTTCTTATTAACCTTCCTTCCGTAACTAATCGTCGTGTTATGTTAGGAGTTATGTTTGTTGTAAAATTACTTAAGGGCGAAATCGACTCAACTGCGTTGATGAGCCAAATAAATTTTTCGGTACCCTCTAGACAGTCTCGATATTACCTCCCACTTTCTCTTAATCGTTGTACTACTAACTATTCATTGCATGAACCGTTTCGAGTACTCTGTAATGATTATAACAAACTATATCATGTAATCAATTCAGAGTCCTCCATTTCACTAATTAAAAACTCAATTCTAAATGTCTTATCTAGAGATTAACTTTTTTGCATGTTCAGGTGGTGGATCTCAACTAATTCTTACTAATTATTTTTGGTCTGATTGGGTTTTTCTGGGTTTTCCCCAATTCTTGCAACAAATGTTGGATCATTTTGTTTTTACCCCAGAAATATTAGAAAAAAAAAAAAAATTATTTTTTAATATATTTAAAGTTTTGATTTTATTTTTAATTTTAATTTAATTCAAATTTTTAATTTTTGTATTTTTGGTGTCGACTGAATTTAGTTGACAAAGAAATAAAAAAACAAGTAAGAACGCTGTAGTCGAGTGAGCTCGACTACCATATACCCTGAACCAAGCTTTAAATGCATTATAGGTTTATCGTTTTTGGGGGCTGGAGTGGGCGTGGCCCGATCTTAGTAATATACCTTATAAGTTTGGTAACTGTAGCTCTTGAATTGCGGGAGATACAGGCATTTATCGTTTTTTGTGGGCTGGAGTGGGCGTGGCCCAAAATATTACCTTCTAAGTTTGGTAACTGTAGCTCTTAAATTGCGGGAGATACAGGCATTTATCGTTTTTTGTGGGCGGGAGTGGGCGTGGTCCGAAATTTTTTTCCACATTTATGAAGGGTGTTACTAGCAATATACCTTTAAGATTTGGTTACTTAAGTTTTCAAATTGCGCGAGATATATGGGTTTATCGACTTACACCAACAGGTGTATCGGTTTAGGTAGGTGGAGTGGGCGTGGCCATCCAATTTTTTTATCGATCTTTGGGGGAGTTACCAGTAACATACCTGCAAAATTTTGCGACTCTAGCTTGCAAATTACGGCAGATATGCGCATTTTAAATTTCTAGGGACGAAGTTCCTGGGGGCGGCGGATGTGGGTGTGGTCAAAAAATTGGTATGCCAATCTTTGGAAGAGGTTACCAGCAAATTACCTTCCAAGTTTGGTTACTCTATCGTTAAAATGTTCGGAGATATACGGAGTTATCGATTTACAATAGGAATTGTCGATTATAGGCGCAGGTGTGGGCGTGGCACCTCAAATTTGTTATCGGTTCTTAAGGGCGACTACCAGTAATATACCTACCAAATTTGACGTTCCCTACTCAAAAACTGCGGAAGATATAGCCATTTTTGGGCAGGGGCGATGGGGGCGTCGGAGGTGGGCGTGGCACATGCCGATCTTTCAAGGACCTCGCCAATAACCTACCAACCAAAATTGGTGACTGTATCTATTAAATTGTGAGAGATATGTGGAATTTACTGCTATCGGAAATCTAAATGTATCGATAATTCAGAAACTGAGGCAGCTGTCGATAAAATATTCAAACTTGATCTGCGCCTGGTATACGAGAACCTATATTTCAAATTTGAAGTCTCTAGCTCTTATAGTCTCTGAGATCCGCGTGTTCATACAGACGGACAGACGGACAGACGGACGGACGGACAGACGGACAGACAGACGGACAGGGCTATATCGACTCGGCTGTTGATCCTGATCAAGAATATATATACTTTATGGGGTCGGAGATGCTTCCTTCTGCCTGTTACATACATTTGCACAAAACTATTATACCCTTTTTACCCATTTTTACTGGGTTCAGGGTATAAAAAATAAAAATAAAAATAAAGGGGTCAATTAAGAGAAGGATGGGTGCAAAGGTAGTTGGATGCATAAAGCGATTTTTATGCAAGCATAAAACAACAAGTCTGGGCGGTGATTTAAACAATTATTTTACACTTTATTTTGCCGACACGAAAAAGTGCGCTTCTTCTTGATCAAAAGGTTTTTTTTTTTTTTTTTAAGTGGCAATTTTATTTAAACATTAATCAACCTACTTATAAGCTATAAAACATTGATTTGAAACAGTATAAGTGAACAGTGAACTTAAGATCTATAACATACACATCGAAATGGTTTTAACTAATAATACATAACAATATATATAAAATTTATCTAACGGCCAACAGTCCAGAGGTCGCTGGTGTGGAGGCGCTTCAACCTCCTGCGAGTGGTGTTATTCCCAAGGAAGCAAGCCAATGGGTTAACATGGTTATGCAACCGGTCGTTATACAGACTCGTATGTCGGTTTATCTGTGTTTTCACTGTCGGTAGACCGAAGTCGTTGTGCAGCGTCTTGTTGCTTACGTATGCCGGAGCACCAGAGATGTCTCTGAGCACGTTGTTCTGCAGGACTTGAATTTGGTATATCCAAGATTTTGCAGCAGTGCCCCAAAATGGAATCCCATATGTCCATGTGGGCTCGATGATGCTCCTGTAAACCAGCAGCTTGTTGCTCAAGCTGAGTTTGCTTGATGGCTTTAGCAACCAGTTGAGTTTTGCTCTTTTGGATCTACACGCTGCTGCCGTGATCTGGATGTGTTTGCGCCAGGTAAGTTTCCTGTCCAGATACATACCCAGGTAGCGAACATGGTTCTCCTGAGGTATGACCATGTTGTTGAGTCGGACATTTGGACAGTTACCATTCCTGAGCGCAAATGTGCAGTGCTGTGATTTGCTCCCATTGACGCAGATGTTCCATCGGTTGGCCCAAGTACTAAAGCCATCCAGGAAACTTTGCGTAACCGCAGCTGCTCTCGAAACAGAGGTGGAGTTAATCTCTGCTTCTTGTAGTAAAATTTACAATTTTTTAACTTCGGAAAATTATTATTCCCTTGTAACGAACAAGTTCTTGTGTGCAGCAAACTGGAGGCATACTCTGCCTACGGTGTCGACTGTGCTCAGGGAAAGTGGGGTGGGTGCTTTGCTACCTAGTAAACTGAAACTGTGGCAGTTATCGATACAAATAAAGCAAACTTGTTCTGAGCCTGGTACACGAGAACTTATTTTCCAAATTTGATTGCAGAAAGCGTTTTTTATGCAAGCATGAAACTGAGAGTCTGGGCGGTGATTTAAACAATTATTAAAAACTATATTTTTGCCGACACGAAAAATTGCTCTTCTTCTTGATCAAAAAGGTTGCTTAGACTAAACGATAGTCGATACTATCGATGTTTTTTAAGTATGTAACAGAGTTATCAAGAGTTATTTAGTTTGACTTAGCATCCTGGCCACCTTGAAAGGATCTGCTTTCAATACATTAAGACTCCATCGGTAAAATGTGTAACAACCGATAGTTGACTCAAGTTGGTTGGTTTTACTGCAGCTGTTGTTGTTGTTGCTGCGCCAAAAATTATGTAAACAACCGAATCGAATCAAGGCCCCGTGTTAAGCGTCAAAACTTTATGTAATCTTGAATAAGATCTTCTCGCACTCTGCTTACATTCTCGTTTTGATCGTCCAACACACAAACGGATGGTGGGGTGATGGGGCGGGAGGAATTCTGATGTGTAGCGGCTTGGGACCCTACTGGTGGTGGCTCGTCCCGGGAGATGTGGGGGTGGGTTGTTGCTTCCATTCTGAATTCCTGGAGTCATAATTTTAATTTTTTTAGGGTCCTGGTTATTTGGAGTGCAACTCCGAAGCAAGTAATCGAAACATCGATAATACTCCGAAAAAAAATGTGGAGCATATCATATGGATTGGAAAAAAAAATGTTACGCGAGAAGCGCGGCAGCTTCGTTGGTGTTGGTTAGTAATGTCGGGGTGCACGGTGGTATTTGCCCCGATATAGCGCTCTATACCCACCCATCCAGTTGGACTTCCTGCGCTTCATATTTTAATGGAAAGTCCCCAAAAGAAAGTTTGGTTGTTCGACTTAAATTACATCTTCTGGCCAGTAGGAATTATAACGCAATTTACGACTTCATTTCAATATAGTTAACAGGTTTATTCATGGTTTAAATTTCATAAAAAAAATATTTGACAACAAAAAAAAACTAAAGGTACTTTTCGATAATTTGGATTAAAATTTTCGGGGTAATTTTGACAGTAGATTTCATAACATTTTAGGTACTATTTAAATTTAATTTATAAAATGGGATTGTAGTTCAATTTTTGGTTTGCATACTTCTTTATTTTTCTAACTAAGCAAGAGTTATTACATATATTGGCTTTTTTGGTATAACATACATTAACAGCTAGACTTAGTTGAATTACAATATTTTTTTTTATAGCATACTTTTTCTAGTATGTCCTAAATTAGGCAAGTTAACAAATTTTTTTTTTATAGCATACTTTTAGGTACGAGTTGAATTACCAAATTGGGTTTTGTAACAAATAGCTTATGTATATGCGTTGCAACTTAACCTATGCCATTTTTACTTTCAAGTGTCGTGTGTGGGTTGGAATAAATTTTTTTTCAAGCGATTTAATTAATTTAATAAAATTTTCGTTTAAATAAAAATCATTAATTTTCGGTCCCTATCTCAATATATGCGAACATGGGTAAATATATGGGGTTTCATTTTATTTTCCTTTGCCCCTTTTTCTTTATATAAATTTGTTCTTTCACTGCATAGGTGGGGTGAAAATTGTCGATAGTACAAAAAAAAATTTGCCACAGGGACGGTTTGTGAAAGCTAATCAGCCATTTCCTTTTTTTTTTTTTCTAAAATCTCGTCCGTGTCACAAATTTATAAAAACAAAGGCTTACATGAATTATCCCGCGTCGCTGGTACAGTACAAGCCAAGTAGTTACCGCGCAACTCACTCAACCACGCATGAACACTTAAATTTTTTTTATCAGGTGAATTAATATAATTGCACCCTCACACATATTTGCATATATCAAAAAAAAAAAAAACATTAAGCAAATTCTTTTTAACGAGCAAAAAAAGAAGAAAAAATAATAAATTATACTTTTAGGCACACCTTTTATTAAATGTTATTGCCTTTGAATTATTGGTATTTATACCAATTAAATATTTTTTTTAAACTGGAAACAATTAAATTTTGGATAACTACACTTCACTTGGCACTTGTCTGTTAAGATCGGCTTAACATTGGAAATAAAAAAAATTAAAAAAAAAATGGCATCTCTTAAATTTTTAACTGGGGTTAGATGCGAGCATCACTTAAATTAGGGTTAGGTTTCCGGCACTGCACTTCACTTTTAGATGAGGGGTGTGATACTGGTGCTCCAGAGGGCGCGGTGTGGTTCCTCCTGCAGGTTATGTCATCTGATCGTGCGTCGTGCGTGTGTGTGTTTGTAGATGTTGTTTATTAGAATAATATATATATTTTTTTGGGTCTTTTTTTTTCAAAATTTTCATTTTTTTGCACAATTGTAGTTGTTTTGGATTTTTTTTTTTTTTTATACCCTGAACCCATTAAAAATGGGTAAAAAGGGTATAATGGTTTTGTGCAAATGTATGTAACAGGCAGAAGGAAGCATCTCCGACCCCATAAAGTATATATATTCTTGATCAGGATCAATAGCCGAGTCGATCTAGCCCTGTCCGTCTGTCTGTCCGTCTGTCCGTCTGTATGAAAACACGGATCTCAGAGACTATAAGAGCTAGAGACTTCAAATTTGGAATATAAGATCTCGTATACCAGGCGCAGATCAAGTTTGCGTTATTTTATCGATAACTGCCTCAGTTTCTGAATTATCGATACATTTAGATTTTCGATAGCAGTAAATTCCACATATCTCTCACAATTTAATGGATACAGTCACCAAATTTGGTTGGTAGGTTGTTGGCGAGGTCCTTGAAAGATCGGCATGTGCCACGCCCAGCTCCGACGCCCCCATCACCCCCGCCCCTAAAATTTTCAAATGGCTATATCTTCCGCAGTTTTTGAGTAGGGAACGTCAAATTTGGTAGGTATATTACTGGTAGTCGCCTTTAAGAACCGATAACAAATTTGTGGAGCCACGCCCACACCTGCGCCTATAATCGACAATTCCTATTGTAAATCGATAAATCCCTATATCTCCGAACATTTTAAAGATAGAGTAACCAAACTTGGAAGGCAATTTGCTGGTAACCTCCTCCAAAGATTGGCATACCAATTTTTGGACCACGCCCACATCCGCCGCCCCCAGGAACTTCATCCCTAGAAATTTAAAATGCGCATATCTGCCGTAATTTGCAAAATTTTGCAGGTATGTTACTGGTAACTCCCCCAAAGATCGATAAAAAAATTGGATGGCCACGCCCACTCCACCTACCTAAACCGATACACCTGTTGGTGTAAATCGATAAACCCATATATCTCGCGCAATTTGAAAACTTAAGTCACCAAATTTTAAAGGTATATTACTAGTAACACCCTTCATAAATGTGGAAAAAAAATTTTGGACCACGCCCACTCCCGCCCACAAAAAACGAAAAATGCCTGTATCTCCCGCAATTTAAGAGCTACAGTTACCAAACTTAGAAGGTATATTACTAAGATCGAACTCCAAAATATTTTGGGCCACGCCCACTCTCGCCCACAAAAAACGATAAATGCCTGTATCTCCCGCAATTGAAGAGCTACAGTTACCAAACTTAGAAGGTATATTACTAAGATCGGGCCACGCCCACTCCAGCCCCCAAAAACGATAAACCTATAATGCATTTAAAGCTTGGTTCAGGGTATATGGTAGTCGAGCTCACTCGACTACAGCGTTCTTACTTGTTTTTTTTAGTGTTCAAAATAATATACTTGTTATATATATAATTTTGGTCTTTTACAAAAGTTTTAATTTTTTCATAACTGGTTTGTTTTTAAAATTTTTAATTTATTTTTATATAATTATTGTTTTTGGTGGTTTTATTTTCTCAGCATTTTTACAGTGTCTTTTAAACACACCAGAAAAAAATTATTTTTTTTCACTCCGCCACGTGATTTATTAATTTCATGGTTAAGTCTTTAAAAAAAAAATTGTATTGGCACCGTCGATGTGCACTTTCGGCCAAATTTTAATGCGACGAAAAAACAAGAGGCCGTTGGCCGAGTGCATCCGAGGTTAAATACCTCTGCTGAGTAAAGCTTTTGCATTCAGCAACTATCCAGCAACTATCCGATCTATCCAGCAACATTATGAGCTTTTAGTAAGCTGGGACTACTTTCCACAGCGCGTCTGAAAGCTGCCTACCGAAAGTATGCTAGGGTATTTTTTTGTCGCGCACGGCGAACTTAATGCGAACAAAATTATTGCCGACTTTTACATGCTCTGTTATTTTTTTTTTTTTCCTTTTACATCGCACAAAAAGTCTGCGGTGTAAACAACACGATTATGCCAACTGGTGAGCACCGACCATTACAAATGGCCAACTTGTGGATTGGCCGGCAACAGATGCCATTGGCTGTACGAATATGAACAACTCGAACATGACCATCCTTTCCAGGCACAAGTGACTCGATGCGGCCAAGTTTCCATTGCTGTGGTGGAAGATTGTCGTCATGGATTATGACCATGGTCCCAATATCGATGTTTGATGAAGATGTTGTCCATTGCGTTCGGGCACGAAGCTCGTGAATGTAGTCTGATGACCAACGACTCCAAAATTGCCGTTTGGCAGCGGTTATCACGTCAAACCGTTCCAAATTGTTGAGATGCGGCGTTGATATGTTGCGCTCGGGAAGCGCCCGTAGGGATTTTCCCACTAACAAGTGTCCTGGGGTGATAGCTGAGAGATCGTTTGGGTCAGGTGACATAGCCGACAATGGGCGAGAGTTGAGAACAGTTTCGATTTCTGCTGTGATCGTGCAGAGTTGCTCAAATGTTAGGCGAGTGTTTGAGAGCGTCTTGTACATCAACCCCTTTGCACTTTTAACTGCTGCTTCCCAGAGTCCGCCAAAGTGAGGTGCCCTGGGGGGAATAAAATGGAACGAAACGAAATCAGTAGCACAATACGCTGATATTGCGTCTTGCGTAGATTTATCAAACAAGAATTGTTTCAATGCCTTTAGCTCATTTGCTGCACCCACGAAGTTAGTTCCATTGTCACAGTAGATGTCTGTCGGCAGCGCTCGCCGAGCAACCATTCTTCTGAGTGCAGCCAAGAATGCCTTTGCGGATAATTGAGAGACTACTTCGATGTGCACCGCCTTAGATGCCAAGCAAATGAGTACAGCCAAATAAGACTTTGTGGGACCCTTTCCTCGTATGCGATGTAATAGTTCGCTTGTCGAGCTTATATTTTTTTTGCCTCCTAAAAACGGGCAATAAATTGCTGAGTTTCGCATTTAGCGCCATCTACGAGCATTAGGGTTGAGCGTCCAAAATACAAATATGTAGCAATAAAGGAAACTCAAAATTGGTGAAATGTGTTTTCTTAAGTTCATGGGACCACAGACACATTCTTTTCATCTCATAGCCCTTGAGCGAACAAGTTTTGCGCGTTGCAAACGGAAAAAGGTGAAAAAAATAATCTAACCTACAGTACAGTGTAATGAAACAATTAGTGAAAAAAGGAAAAACGCAACAACTTACTGTAAGTTAAATTGTTTAATTATTTTTGTTGCGCAAGGCCGTCAACTAGAAAATTCATTTTTTTAGACATTTCGATGCAGCAAGCTGCACCCGCTCCTTATATATATATATACATATATATATCAGTGCCTATTCTCAAATTTTATAAGGCTAAATAAATTCATAACCATTCCAAAGAAGACACCAATTTTAATAAATGTGTTTTTTTAGAATGGGCCCTTAGTGGAAAATTTAGTGGAAAACTTATTCACACTTATTTACATATTAATGTAACAACTTAGCATGTCACTCAATTAATTGGAGTATCAAATTGACCAAAGTACTCGAGTCAATGGCTTTGTAAACTCTCTCATAACGCCTGCATTAACATACGATCATACACACCAACGCATGTGTGTCGCTCCCGCTTGAAGACGAAAAAAGGTCATTGAGTACATTTTAATTGTATTTATATACCGAACATTAACGGATGAACATGGTCAACATTCGAGGATCTATTGCTTCGTCCTCAGATTTTCATCTTTATGCCACCCTCATCATGGAGTCAACACCAACTATTAGCACAGTAGTGTGGAATTAGTGCAATTTCCTTTTTGTTTCCGTATATATCAAAGTGAATAATAGCTTTAACCTAACCAAAACAGCACAGACACGTGTGCCCTCGGCAAAGAAAATGGTTAAAAAGTTAATGCAAATTTAACAAAAAGAAAAATAATTTTATTAAATCATAAAATTCAATGCGAGCTAAAAAAGGAAATTGTGACAGTTCTGTGAAATTAAGAAAAAATTTATATATATTAAATTACTAATAAGTACCTTTTTTTTTAGAAGTGCTTGCAGAATGAAAACCACTCAATAAGTTATCTCAGCATAGGGCTTATGCATACAGCGAGCTTACGCACGTGGCTTGAGATAAATGCTCTCTTATATGATTATCACTCAATGCGAGCTTTTGCACTTGGCATGGAATATTTGCGCACTCTCTTTTGATCACTTTTTGCAGCAACACACACACCAACACCAGGAAGTACTTCCAGCGTGGGAGGATGTATGTAAGTCACTCTTTTTCTTTTATTATACGACGTTCTTTAATGGAGAGCCATGCGTGCCTAATGTGAGTGCATAAATTTTCCAACGCTAACTCTTTAAATTTGAGCATATATACCGAAGTCTCTTGCAACAGCACTAATTAAATTTATAGCATCACTTAATTATTTTTTTTGCTTTTCTAAAATGCAAAGCCAACATGCTCTGAATGCATAAACTTTATATGAAATACCTAAAGCAAATAGCAACTATTCATATATATCTCCCCCCAACCGAAATTAAAAATTGGATAATCTCATGTTAATATACTATTAGAAATTTATGTAGACTTAGTCTAGTAATAATATCTCTTTTCGCATTTACTTTACCCATTTCGTATGCTTACGTTTAGGGATAGTTTTTATACTATTATACCAAAATGGTATAATAGTATATTGGTTTTGTGCAATGTCAGTCATGCTGTCTGTCCGTCTGTCCGTCCGTATGAACGCGCGTTCCTCCGACACCCTTAGAGATAGAGACTTGAAACTTGGAACGTATATTAGAAAGTACCCTCAAAAGTTAAAGTCTTTTGGGTTTGGTCCTACGTCCACTAGGGAGCTAGAAAACCGCGAAAATCGATTTTAGCAAATCGATAAATCCACATATCTTACAATTTAATGGAGTCAGTCACCAATTTTGGTTGGTAGGTTGTTGGCGAGGTCCTTAAAAGATTGCCATATGCCACGCCCACCTCCGTCGCCCCCATCACCCCCGCCCCTAAAATTTTCAAATGGCTATATCTTCCGCAGTTTTTGAGTAGGGAACGTCAAATTTGGTAGGTATATTACTGGTAGTCACCTTTAAGAACCGATAACAAATTTGTGGTGCCACGCCCACATCTGCGCCTATAATCGACAATTCCGATTTTAAATGGATAACTCCGTATATCTTCTAAAATTTTAAAGATAGAGTAACCAAACTTGGAAGATAATTTGCTGGTAACCTCCTCCAAAGATTGGCATACCAATTTTTGGACCACGCCCACATCCGCCGCCTCCAGGAACTTCGTCCCTAGAAATTTAAAATGCTCATATCTGCCGTAATTTGCAAGCTAGAGTCGCAAAATTTTGCAGGTATGTTACTGGTAACTCCCCCAAAGATCGATAAGAAAATTGGATGTCCACGCCCACTCCACCTACCTAAACCGATACACCTGTTGGTGTAAATCGATAAACCCATATATCTCACGCAATTTGAAAACTTAAGTCACCAAATTTTAAAGGTATATTGCTAGTAACACCCTTCATAAATGTGTAAAAAAAATTTTGAACCACGCCCACTCCCGCCCACAAAAAACGATAAATGCCTGTATCTGCCGCAATTTAAGAGCTACAGTTACCAAACTTAGAAGGTATATTACTAAGATCGAACTGCAAAATTTGTTGGGCCACGCCCACTCCCGCCCCCAAATCCGATAAACGCCCATATCCCCCGCAATTCAAGTCAGGGTAGGAAGATTACTAGGAAACTTCTCAATAATATTTTTTGGGCAACGCCTACTCTCGCCCCTAAAATCTCGAAAAGAGCTTTTCTTAACTGTACACAAATTATGGTATAATAGTATTTCGCTGTCGGTTACGTCCGACTGCAACGTTCTATCTTGTTTTTCATTGTTTTTTCTTTTTACCGAGTCAGCAGAAACTTATTTGCGGATGTTTGTATATCGATTCAATTTAACATAAAATTTATTAACACAATCAAATTTTTAAAGATGTGCATGCCAAAAGTTGAACTGATGATGCATGTACATTTTACATGACCACTTGCATACCGTAACCGCTCTGATCAATTTTTATTGTTAATTGCTCTACAAATCTTTCTGCAAACATGAACAAAATTCGAATTATCGCTTCATTGTAAAATTATCCGTAATCTTCTAATTATAATGAACAAACAATTCTTGAAAAATATGAAATATATCAGCCTTTCGTGGCTTAATTGTAAAATGTATTAACTTTGTTGTGGAGTGGATGACATGCAGTTCCCGATGGAGGTAGGATAGTTGACGTAAGGCATCCCAAGGGATCCTGCTGTTTATAGCGGTCCGCAGGATCAAGGCAGGGTGGGCGAGTGCACCAACCGGTAGCACCACAAAAAGGATGACCTGATTACTTGAGCTATTTGAACACCCTATTTCTTTTGATCTTTTCTTATATTTCCTGTCCATGGCTTGTCTTCGTCTGTCTTCCTTTTTTTTTGTAAAAATATAGTACGCGAGACATAAATATGTATAACTAATAACCAGGAAGCAATTTTAGTGTGTCGTTTAACCACCAATAACCCAACCCAATTGCCGACGATCTTCACCCAAAGCAAGTGCGTACTCCGACCTCATTAATAGCCCATCAGCTTTCCGTTGTTCATTACAGTTATTATATTATATATTAGTTATAATTATATTTATTGGCGCCCAACGTGGGGCCTGTTTCAGTTAATAATATTAGTGTTCAAAAAGCTAACAGGATATAGTACTATTGAAAAAAGAAAAGAGACAATACTAGTATTTTGCAGCAGTAGAGGCTCAAAAATTTTGAAGTCAACTACTTATGATGTAGCAGTTATCTGTTTAAACAAATGACTTCATATCCCCATACCTTTGTCCTTGTTTTGATAATGGATGCGTAGTAACATTAGTCGATTTCATAATATTGATAATGACCGTCTCAGTAAACCATTGCGCGAGTTTGAGTTCCAGGAACAATAACAGTTTCAGAATAACTGTATTGCCAGACTCGGAATACACAAACGCAAATTCCTCCTTGTAGTACTATGATTAGTGTAACGCTTTCGCAGGACGAGGATTCGTGGATGATTCGCCGCTGAGTAGAAACACTAATAGGTAGATACTCCCTACGTTTCCGTGAACAAACCTATATCCCAAAATATTAAGCCATATTGAGGTGTTGTTGGATTCAACTCATCATAATTGAGCATTTGATTCAACTCCGAATGCGACAGACTTTTGCCGGAAGAGTATAGTTCCTATTGGCTGGTGCCACTTCTTCTTAAATTATACTCTGGCCTGGAACAAAAGCTGTCATATTAGCAAAAGGATAATAAGATCATTGAGACAATTACAGTTTCTTTTCAACTATCCTATCCTATCAACTAATATAAATGCCAGTCAAGCACGTCAAATCTAATTTGGAGGCGAGTGTACACTGCGTTTCAAAACCTAACTTATAACCTCCATACAGGTTGCTGGATGAGAGCTAGTGGCTCAGAGCTACTGCTTACCCTCACAGTCAGCTATGACAGCAATTGATGTTTTTTTTTTCTTTTTCAAATCTTTTCGTTGGTCAAATAGAAGCAGGAAAAGGTCGGCATACCTATTCTCATGAAGGAGTTCGCATTGTTATCCACAATTATGTAATGCAATTTTGATACATTTTTTTTTAATCTGGCTGTGTTAAAATAAACTTTAAATCAAGGTTTTCCTTTGTTTATCTTGTAAAGTAATTAATTTAATTATGGCTATATTAGTATAGCAATGTCAGTAAGTAAAAGTATTGACAATTTAAATTCTCTTGCAAATTTGGAAAGTGTGAGTTGTTGCGTGTGTACCTTAGAGGTTGAACATCCAGATCAACTTCTTGCCACACGTTGTAATCATTATTTCCACCATTCTTGTTTTAACCATAAAACAGTTAACAAACGAGTTTGTCCTATTTGTATAACCTCACTCAGTACCTCAACTCAGAATTTGTCAGTTGAGTTAGCAGCATCGCATCCTGTTTGTGTGGCATTGAAGCCACAAGACACTATAACGCGATCTAAGTCCAAAGTCGTTAAAGTAATAACTCCAAATATGCCTAAAGTCGCAACAACAGGAAAAATGCAGACCACAAAGGCGGGAATTAGTTCTGTTTTAGGAGTGAGACAGGGAAATGAGCCGTTACCAGACCCTCAGTCCAACCCCGTTGAGGTTATAGCTAGTACTAATACAGAGCAAAGTGCTAATCAAGAGGCAGTAGCGTCTCAGCAATCTCACGCAGTAATGGAGCAAAATAACGCTCATAGTCTGCTTGCTACCAACTTGCAACAAACTGTTGTCAGTGCAATGGCGGCAGCAATTGCTCAACAAACCCAACTTTTGTCCCAGGCAATTGCAACAGGTTTTCAGAGACTATCAGGGCAGAATCCTGTAAGCAACCCTGCAGATGTTCATCCATCTGCTGGTCAATCTGTTCATTGTAGAGAACGACAAACTTTTGAACAACTATTTCAACTCCCTACGCCAATAGACGCAGAGAATCTTCCGAATATTGGTGTACAGCCAACAGTTAGTTTCTCGCCAATGGGATCGCAGCAGTGCGGAAGCTTACGTTATGATAGAATTAGCCAGATTATTTCTAATTGGAAGTTGAGATTTTCGGGACATTCATCGTTATCGGTAGACGATTTTATATATCGAGTAGAAGCGCTTACAGCTCAGTCGTTGGATGGCAACTTTGAGCTACTAGCTCGTTACGCTAGTAACTTGTTTGAAAACAGCGGTAGCGAATGGTACTGGTGATACCATAAAAGTGTTTCGTCAGTTTGTTGGCCCGACTTGTGTCGAGCGTTAAGGGCTCATTTTAAGGATGGTCGGACGGACCTTGACATTCGCACAGCTATTTCGTTAAGAAAACAAAAATACAACGAACCTTTCGACATCTATCATGAAGCTATTATGTTATTAGCCGATAGACTTACACAGCCTATGTCCGAGCAGTCTTTACTTTAGGTGCTACAAACAAATTTGCTATCAGAAGTTCAGCATGAGATTTTATACTTACCAATCTATAGTCTGGAGCAGTTGCGACATGTCGTACGCAGGCGAGAACGGTTCATGAAAGCAGTTTCAAAGACTATGGTACCTTCTCAGCGCCAAGGACGTGCGGTGCATGAAATTGCAATACAAGCAAATTCCGAGCAGGAGGTAGAAAATATAGAGATTGCTGGAATAACTATTTTGTGTTGGAATTGTGGGAGACTGGGTCATCGATACCAAGAATGTGAAGCAGAACGTAAAGTGTTCTGTTACGGATGCGGAAGGCGTGATACATACAAGCCGTCATGTGTCAAGTGCAACCAGTCAAAAAACGAAGTATCGCGTGCACCTTTGACCAGTGCACGCAAACTTGTTTCGAAGGGAACGAACACCGAGTAACTGAGGAAATAATCAGTTCACTCGACGAACTACCGGACTTGACTTTACTCACAAGTAGTCCTTTAGATAGCAGTTCAAAAAACTTAATCGAAGATCTACATGAGTTTATACAAATCAAAAATCATAACCAACAACGAAGAATATATTTCCGAAAACTATGCAAAGTATTCCGTAAGGCAATCGTGTCATCAGTCATAAATGATGTCAACGATATCCGACCATATTCAGTAGTGTCGCTGTTTGACAAGACAATTAGCGGTTTAATGGACACAGGCGCTTCTATCAGTTGTATAGGCGGTAGTTTTGCACAGGATCTTATAGATAGTCATACCAAATTCAAGACAATGAATTCCAATGTTTGTACGGCAGATGCCCATAAACAACGGATTATTGGTAGGATTACGACGCCAGTATGTTTCCGCGGCAAGACTAAGCCATTGTGTATTTATATAGTACTGTCTTTGTCTCAAAATTTATATCTCGGTATAGATTTTTGGCGTAGTTTTAATTTATTACCATTGTATGTTATGAATAGGTCGGCAAAATTTCCTCAACTGAACCCTCCACGAGGGTGCCGACTGGAAATATCATTTCAGTGGTCTGAACAGACTGATGCTAGCCAAGATCTGCTACCTAAACCTCTGACCTGCTCTTCATATAGGCATGTTATTGGCTAAGGAGCTTATCATGGTTGAGGTAGGGCCGGACTAAGGTGTATGCGACCCGTGCCGAAAGTCAGCCTGGCTGGGGGCATATCGGATACCTGTCGATCTCCGATATTAACTAGCCTTACCTGCACATCGCGGATCTCTGTGCAGGCGGACCTTCTTTCTCCGCAACTCGTGGGACCAAATATGGAACCGAACAAATTAAAAATTTCAGAGTCCGGAACTCTCCCAAAACCGGAATGGAGAAATCCAACCAACGCGGCGGCAGTGGCACCTAAGCCTGGCCAAAGCAATTTTAGACCAGACAAGGCAAGCAAGCCGGTCGGTCTTGCCGGAGGGGCAGGAGTGGCGGGTAGTGCGACCAACACGCACAGTTCCAATGAGGTGAGGCACGCCATCAGTGCAGCCAAACCTCAAAGAGGAGCTGGCGTGGAGGAAGAACTACCCTCCACCAGTACCCAGGCTTCTAAAATCTCGTATGTTGAGCGTAAGAAAGCAGCCAACATTCTAAGAAGACAGAGCGCGTATAAGGGCACAACTCTACCATCAGCAGAATGGCTGAACAAGGTGGAGTGGGCAAACAAAATACTACCTGCCTTCGATATAAACATCACGAAACCAGCGCAGAGCCAAACAAAAAGGCAGCGCTCACAAGAAACACCAGGACCAGTGGCCAAGAGAGCCAGGGTCCAACCAGGGCGTTCCTTCGCCGAGATTGCCAAGGAAAGAATCCTCATATGGATTCTCGACAAAGGCAACCCGGAGGGAAGGATTCCTAGAAACCAATGGGCTGTGGTAGAGGGGGCCTTGATGAGCATTCCGTCAAATTATATAAGGCGGCAGTAGCAAGCGTTGGAGAGGTGTATGAAGGGGCCAACCTAGTCGCTGTTGACTGGAGTGAGGTCCCGAGTAGACCGAGAGCACGGATCTGGCTACCAGTAAACGCGAAGCCAGAGGATGTGCTCGAGATGTTGCAAATCTGCAACCCATCACTACCCACCCACGACTGAAGGATAGTAAAGGTAGAAGAAACGCAAGGCCTTAAGAGGCAGGCAGTGATACTCCTAAATAAGGAATCACCAGCGCCAATTGAAGCTGCAAAAAGGGCGGCTGAATTTAGGCTTGTCATCAATCATGATAAAAGTGTATAAGTCGGATGCAGCTACTGGGGGTGAGTCCACCGTTGTCCACAGGTTGACGCTGAATCAACCGGCTACACCTCGGACGACTCTACGCTGACACGAGGCCTCGAGGCACTTTGTCGAGAAATCGACCAGGACGAGCTGTCCTTCTCGGAAGAGGATGACTGCGAGAGAACGGTGGTGGAGGTTAATGCTGTAGATGTCTCTAAGACTTCTACAAATTAACCTTCACCACTGTAAAGCAGCATCCGCTGCCCTTACGCTTCGCCTATCAAAAGGCGAAGTCGATGTTGCGTTGGTCCAAGAGCTCTGGATGGTTGGAGACAGGGTTTGCGGACTAAGCAACAAGGATTATAAGCTCATCAGAGCTCAAACCGAAGGTAAAACAAGAACCTGCATTTTAGCTAAGAAACATCTAAGTATATTTCTGCTCAACAATTTCAGCAACTGCGACAACACGGCAGTAAGCCTGGAGCTATCCACGGCCCCAATAAGGCTACTGTCGTCCTATATGGCTCACGACAGCCCGGACCAGCCTCCCGACGACAAGGTCAAATCCCTTGTCCAAGAGTGTGAGACGAGGAAGATAGGCCTGATCATAGGCTGCGACGCCAACGCTCACCACACACAGTGGGGGAGCACGGATATAAACCCAAGGGGTGAGTCACTCTTGTCCTTCATTTTAAGCTCGAACTTAGAGATTAGTAATGTAGGCAATGACCCAACCTTTATTATTAAGAACAGGAAAGAGGTCTTAGACCTCACCTTAGTCTCAAACTTTCTCAGTGACCGGGTGACGGGATGGAGGGTCTCAGAAGACCACTCCTTCTCCGACCATAGGTACATTGAGTTCAGGATGCTTCTCAACTCCTCCAAACCAGCAAACTTCCTCAATAGGAGGAAAACTAACTGGGATAAGTATAATCGCGTACTTCATCGCATTCTGCCCAAAAGTCCGCTGACAGGTCAGAATTCTGGAGACAACCAGTACAAGCTTACAGATACCTTCACCAGGGCATGTGATAAAGCCCTTAGAGTAGCGTGCCCCATTACAAGGCCCACGTCTAGGAAAAAGCCCCCATGGTGGTCATCTCAACTCAGTGTCCTCCAGAAGAGTTGCAGATCCCTTTTCAACGCAGCAAAAGCGCGCAGTGAAGACTCACACTGGTCTATCTATAAGTCTAGTCTAGCGGAATATAAAAAAGCCATCAGACAGGCAAAAAGAAGATCGTGGAGAGAATTCTGTACGGAGATAGACTCAACCAGCGAAGCCGCAAGGCTCAGGAAGGTTCTATCCAAAACAAATCCAATCTTGGGTTATCTCAAGAGAGACGACAACTCTTGGTCTGACTCAAGTGAGGACTCCTTAGATATCCTTCTTAGGACCCATTTTCCAGGGTGCTCTAAGCTACCCTTAAACAATGATTGCTCTGGGTCAGGTGCTGTTGTTTCAATGACACCTATCCTCAGCAAAGAAAATATACGATGGGCGATTAATAGCTTCAAGCCGCTAAAATCCCCAGGTCCCGATAATATATGCCCGGCTCAACTACAAAAAGCGGGCGATTTAGCCATTAACTGGCTACACACGATCTTTGGTGAAATTTTCAAGACTGGACAAATTCCTCCTTCTTGGCTTAAATCAAAGATCACCTTCATCTCCAAAGCAGGGAAACCATCCCATACTAATGCAAAGGATTTCAGACCCATCAGTCTAACATCCTTTCTGCTTAAAACTCTGGAAAGGCTTATTAGTCTGTACCTAAACAGTTTTATAGACCCGAACTTAATCTCTGGTTCACAACACGCATACAGGAAGGGTAGATCCACGGATACTGCCCTTCATTCTGTGGTCAAACAAATAGAATCATCTTTATTCTCAAAAGAATTCACCTTAATAGCTTTCCTCGATATCAAAGGTGCTTTTAACAACGTCATCCCAGAGGCGATAACTGAAGCACTGACGAGTCTGGAGGTCGACCCCGGTTTAGTGGAATTGATCAATCAAATGCTTACACGCAGGATTGTGACATCTACACTTGGATCGTCTACCCTTTCCAGATACGTCAGTAGAGGAACGCCCCAAGGGGGAGTCCTATCACCTCTCCTATGGAACCTAACAGTAAATAAACTGCTGCGCGACATGGAGGGGGGTGGCTGTCAAACGGTCGCCTATGCGGATGACGTAGCAATCATCTTCAGAGGAAAGTACCCTCAAACTTTATGTGACTTGATGACAAGCAAATTAAAGACCTTGTCATCTTGGGCAAATAGTTGCGGTTTAAGTGTCAACCCCACGAAAACCGAACTTGTGCTCTTCACAAGGAAATATAAAATTCCTCCCCTTGTCCCTCCAAGACTAAATAATACGGCCCTTTCCTTCAAACCCAGTGCCAAATTTTTAGGTTTGACACTGGACAGGAAATTGGACTGGAACCTAAACACCCAGACAAGGGCTCAGAAAGCTACAGTAGCCCTTTTTACCTGTAGGAAATCCATAGGACTCAGATGGGGCATGACCCCTAACATTGTCCGATGGATGTACCTATCAATTATTAGGCCCATTCTTTTATATGGGGTTATAGTATGGTGGCCTTGCCTTAAAAAGCAAACCACTATGAAGCTACTAAACAAGGTTCAGCGGATGGCCGAACTGTACATCTCGGGAGCGCTTTGCTCCACTCCTAATGAGACACTTGATGCCATCCTAGATATTCAAAGCTTAGAAGCAGAAGGCCTCGAACAGGCAACTCTCACAGCTGTCAGACTTAGGGAATCCACATCGTGGAATAACTAGAACAAAGGCCATGCCTCCATTCTGATTGGGAGACACGACATACCCATCAGAACAGACTACTGCACACCAGTAGTCCACCTCAAGACACCATTTACTACCCTCTTCCCACAAAGGGAAGAATGGGTACTCGGAACCCCTGGTCCATCAGCGACCGTAGAATTCTATACAGACGGGTCCAAACTCGACAATCAGGTAGGCGGGGGAGTCTACTCCTCCCAGCTTACCACTCGGCTATCCTTCAGCCTTCCGGCACTCTGCAGTGTGTTCCAAGCTGAAGTTATAGCCATACAAGAAGCACTGAATTGCCTGAAAAGGTCAAAAATTAGCTCCTCCAACGTTAACATCTATGTTGACAGCCAAGCGGCGATCAAATCCCTGGGTGCAATGTCAATGAACTCGACAACAGTAGCATGCTGCCGCAAATCTCTTCAAGAGATGGCAGAGCAGCATGCTATCAACCTAATATGGGTGCCAGGGCACAGCAACATTGAAGGCAACTGCATAGCTGATGAGCTAGCTAGGAAAGGTACTCTGCTACCCCTCCTTACTGAAAAGGAAGGTGTAAGCATGCCCCTAGCCACCTGCAAGCTCAGGATAAAAGAGTCCACTAGATGCAGATCAAACGATAAATGGCGCAACGCCAACTGCAGTCGCATAGCTCGCCAAACATGGCCAAATTACAACAGCAAGCGCAGTAAAGAACTATGCCTTCTAAACCGCAGTGATTGTTCAGCCGTGATCCGGGCAATTACAGGTCACTGGCTAGCGGGCTCTCATGCCGGAAGGCTCAATATCCCTTTCAATGATTTCTGCAGGAGCTGCAGAGACGAGAAGAAAGTGGAATCTCCGGAACACTTCCTCTGTCTCTGCCCAGCTCTAGCAAAAAGACGGTCCACCTTCTTAGGAAGCCATTTCCTATCCAGCTTAACGCAGCTGGCGCATATCAGACCAACCAAGATCGCAAAATACATAAATGCGACCGGTTGGTTTTAACTGATCCAAATTTTTTCCCATGGGTTTTTCCCGGAGCAGGACGTAGATCCACGGCATCACCAGGGATCATTAAATTGGTCTATGTGTGCTGACCTTTTCAGGTCGCAGCCGTCTTACCTAACCTAACCTATGTTATGAATAAAGAACATGTTATGAGTCTACACGTTGAAGACTCCACACAGATAGTCCTTTCAGAGTTGCAGAAAAAGTAATTGATAGAAACGTTGCTTCTATTTCCTTCATTTGCGAAAAAAGGATTGGGAAAGACTAGCTGGCTGAAGCATGATATTGAAATTAACGAGACTCAGCTAATTAAACAGCGTCATTATGCTGTATCCCCTGCTATTGAAAAATTGATGTACGAAGAGGTTGACCGAATGCTAGCGCTAGGCGAAATTGAAGAGTCTAATAGCCCTTGGTCATCGCCTGTCGTTTTAGTACAAAAACCAGACAAAGTTCGTTTATGTATAGATAGTCGCAAGATTAATGCCGTTACTATAAAAAACGCCTATCCCATGCCGTTAATATATGGTATGCTAAGTCGACTTCCCAAGGCTGAATATATAACGAGCATTGATTTAAAAGATGCATATTGGCAGATTCCGCTCACTGCTAGGGCTAGGGTAAAAACAGCCTTTACAGTCCCGGGAAGGCCTTTGTATCAGTTCACAGTTATGCCGTTCGGATTATCGAACGCACCACAAACAATGTCCAAACTCATGGACAAAGTTATACCGGCCAATCTTAGAAACGAAATTTTCATTTATCTTGACGATCTACTCGTCGTATCCGATACTTTTGAAAGGCACATGACAGTCCTTAAGGTATTAGCAAAGCAGCTAGCGCTTGCAGGACTTACTATTAACGTCGAAAAATCGAGGTTTTGTCTTAAAGAAGTAAAGTATCTCGGACATATAATTGGAAATGGTATTATCAAGACTGACCCTGAAAAGGTAGCAGCAATACGAGATTTACCAGTCCCAAAGTCAGTAAAGCAAGTGAGACGGTTCTTGGGCACTACAGGGTGGTACCACAAATTCATTCAGAACTATGCCTCAATTGCTACTCCAATTACTGACACGTTAAGGCAGCGACATAAGTTTGTAGATCTGAAAGATAAACTGTGTACAGCACCGGTTCTACATAGCCCCAACTTTTCACTGCCATTCGCTATCCATTGTGATGCAAGCCATACTGGTGTAGGTGGCGTATTGATGCAACACGATTGCAACGGAAATGATGTTCCCATTGCTTTCATGTCACGTAAGTTGAACCAGGCTCAACGAAACTACTCTGTGACTGAGAAAGAATGCTTAGCAGCCATAATGTGCGTAAAGAAATTCAGAGCTTACATTGAAGGTCAGGAGTTCAAGCTCTCGCTTGGCCAGATGGGCTCTTAAATTGCAAGGATTTACTTTCAAAATTTTTCACCGTAAAGGCAGCGAAAATGTGGTGCCTGACGCGTTGTCTCGAATTCATTGTGAAGATTTATCATCCACAGTTCCAGAACTTTTAAAGCAAAATCATAATAGTCCAGTCGCTTCTCATAGGGGTATCACTAAAACTCTTGAAAGAATCCGGCGTCATTACTTTTGGCCAAACCTAGTAAATGATGTTAAATCGTACATTAATAAATGCGACATTTGTAAGTGTACGAAGCATCCAAATCGTTCGCTACGACCACCATTACGGCCACCCAAAAAAACGCAAAGATGTTTTCAAAAGATTTTTGTCGATTTTCTGGGTCCTTATCCTCGCAGTCAATCTGGCAACATACGCATTTTTGTGGCTGTGGATCATTTGTCAAAATACCCTTTTATAAAGGCAATAAAAAAATTCACGGCGGAAGCTATCATTCGTTTTATAGAGGAGGATATATTTCATACGTTTGGAGTTCCGGAATTAGTATTGTCGGACAATGGTGTCCAATTCAAATGTCATAAGTTCAATGCTCTTCTTAATAAGTATGGCGTGCAACACTGCTACACTCCGGTATACGCACCGCAATCGAATGCTTCTGAGCGCGTTAACCGCTCAATTATCGCAGCCATTAAAGCATATATAAATCCTACCCAAACCAACTGGGATGAGAATCTTAGTCGAATATGTTGTGCTTTAAGATCCAGTGTTCATGTAGCTATAAGTAGCAGCCCATATCGTGTGGCGTTTGGGCAACAAATGATTACTAATGGTTCCACGTACCAGAACTTGCGGAATTTGCAAATGCTGGAAGATCGGTCCGTCACTTTTAATAGAGAAGACTCATTTGACATAATACGTGAAACTGCTAAAAAAGGAATACAACAGCAGCATTGGCGAAATGAAAAACTTTATAATTTACGTAGTCGGGAGGTTTCCTATAATATTGGACAAGAAGTATATAGAAGAAACTTTCAATTGAGCAATTTCGCTAAAGGTTTTAGTGCAAAATTGGCACCAGCCTTCGTAAAGCCAGAATCAAAACCAAAGTCGGCCATAGCTATTACGAACTAGAAGATTTACAAGATCGTCCAATTGGCAAATATCACGCCAAGGATATTAAACAATGATATCCTTGTCTGTATTAATTTATGCTCTCCAAGCGTGAATCACCCTTTGATGTTTTCAACACCAAAGTGTGATCTTGGCGGAAGGGTGTGTAATAGTTCGCTTGTCGAGCTTATATTTTTTTTGCCTCCTAAAAACGGGCAATAAATTGCTGCGTTTCGCATTTAGAGCCATCTACGAGCATTAGGGTTGAGCGTCCAAAATACAAAAATGTAGCAATAAAGGAAACTCAAAATTGGTGAAATAGGATTGTAAAACGATTTTTGCTAAAATGTGTTTTCTTAAGTTCATGGGACCACAGACACATTCTTTTCATCTCATAGCCCTTGAGCGAACAAGTTGTGCGCGTTGCAAACGGAAAAAGGTGAAAAAAATAATCTAACCTACAGTACAGTGTAATGAAACAATTAGTGAAAAAAGGAAAAACGCAACAACTACTGTAAGTTAAATTGTTTAATTATTTTTGTTGCGCAAGGCCGTCAACTAGAAAATTCATTATTTTAGACATTTCGATGCAGCAAGCTGCACCCGCTCCTTATATATATATATACATATATATGTCAGTGCCTATTCTCAAATTTTATAAGGCTAAATAAATTCATAACCATTCCAAAGAAGACACCAATTTTAATAAATGTGTTTTTTTAGAATGGGCCCTTAGTAGAGAATTTAGTGGAAAACTTATTCACACTTATTTACATATTAATGTAACAACCTAATATGTCACTCAATTAATTGGAGTATCAAATTGACCAAAGTACTCGAGTCAATGGCTTAAGAGTGTCGCTCTTAAAACTTTCTCTTAACGCCTGCATTAACATACGATCATACACACCACCATATGAGTGTCGCTCCCGCTTGAAGACGAAAAAAGGTCATTGAGTGCATTTTAATTGTATTTATATACCGAACATTAAGGGATGGACATGGTCAACATTCGAGGATCTATTGCTTCGTCCTCAGATTTTCGTCTTTATGCCACCCTCATCATGGAGTCAACATCAACTATTAGCACAGTAGTGTGGAATTAGTGCAATTTCCTTTTTGTTTCCGTATATATCAAAGTGAATAATAGCGTTAACCTAACCAAAACAGCACAGACACGTGTGCCCTCGGCAAAGAAAATGGTTAAAAAGATAAGGCAAATTTAACAAAAAGAAAAATAATTTTAATAAATCATAAAATTCAATGCGAGTTAAAAAAAGGAAATTGTGTCAGTTCTGTGAAATTAAGAAAAAATTTATATATATTAAATTACTAATAAGTACCCTTTTTTTTAGAAGTGCATGCAGAATGAAAACCACTCAAAAAGTTATCTCAGCATAGGGCTTATGCATACAGCGAGCTTACGCACGTGGCTTGAGATAAATGCTCTCTTATATGATTATCACTCAATGCGAGCTTTTGCATTTGGCATGGAATATTTGCGCACTCTCTTTTGATCACTTTTTGCAGCAACACACACACCAACACCAGGAAGTACTTCCAGCGTGGGAGGATGTATGTAAGTCACTCTTTTTCTTTTATTATGCGACGTTCTTTAATGGAGAGCCATGTGTGCCTAATGTGAGTGCATAAATTTTCCAACGCTAACTCTTTAAATTTGAGCATATATACCGAAGTCTCTTGCAACAGCACTAATTAAATTTATAGCATCACTTAATTATTTTTTTTGCTTTTCTAACACGCAAAGCCAACATGCTCTGAATGCATAATCTTTATATGAAATACCTAAAGCAAATAGAAACTATTCATATATGTCTCCCCCCAACCGAAATTAAAAATTGGATAATCTCATGTTAATATACTTATCAGAAATTTATGTAAACTTAGTCTAGTAATAATATCTCTTTTCGCATTTACTTTACCCATTTCGGATGCTTACGTTTAGGGATAGTTTTTTTCATTGTTTTTTCTTTTTACCGAGTCAGCAGAAACTTATTTGCGGATGTTTGTATATCGATTCAATTTAACATAAAATTTATTAACACAATCAAATTTTTAAAGATGTGCATGCCAAAAGTTGAACTGATGATGCATGTACATTTTGCATGACCACTTGCATACCGTAACCGCTCTGATCCACCGGCATTTTATTTGTTACTTGCTCTACAAATCTTTCTGCAAACATGAAAAAAATTCGAATTATCGCTTCATTGTAAAATTATCCGTAATCTTCTAATTATAATGAACAAACAATTCTTGAAAAATATGAAATATATCAGCCTTCGTGGCTTAATTGTAAAATGTATTAACTTTGTTGTGGAGTGGATGACATGCAGTTCCCGATGGAGGTAGGATAGCGGCCGTAAGGCATCCCAAGGGATCCTGCTGTTTATAGCGGTCCGCAGGATCAAGGCAGGGTGGGCGAGTGCACCAACCGGTAGCACCACAAAAAGGATGACCTGATTACTTGAGCTATTTGAACACCCTATTTCTTTTGATCGTTTCTTATATTTCCTGTCCACGGCTTGTCTTCGTCTGTCTTCCTTTTTTTTGTAAAAATATAGTACGCGAGACATAAATATGTATAACTAATAACCAGGAAGCAATTTTAGTGTGTCGGTTAACCTCCACTAACCCAACCCAATTGCCGGCGAGCTTCAGCCAAAGCAAGCGCGTACTCCGACCGCATTAATAGCCCATCAGCTCTCCGTTGTTCATTACAGCGAATATACGTATTTATTGGCCCACAGAAGTCGATGCCACAGCGTTGGAATGGGTGTTCCGGTCGAAGGCGCTCCGCTGGTAGAGATCCCATAAGCTGCCTTTCCAACTTTGGCTTGTATCGAACACGATGCGACGGGCCAGGTCCCTGGCTTTTACGATCCAATACTCCAATCGAATGAGTGCCACTAAAGCTTTGGGTCCAGCATGGCAGTTGCGAAGATGTAGATGCCGAACATAAATCCAAACGAAATGGGATTTACTGGGCAGCAATATCGGGTGTTTTTCGAAGTTTTCGAAGTCAACGTTCTGTAGCCGTCGATTACTTGCATATCAATGTCGCTGATGTGTTCTGATACGGGCCACAGTTCACGACGTTGAGTTAAAAAGGCTGGTCCTGAGAACCATATGGATGATTCTAGTTCGGAGGTGGTGGCACCTCGAGATACGATGTCAGCAGGATTTGATGCTGATGGCACGATTGAAGTCAAATTCTGAATTTCAGAAATTCGATTTCCAACAAATGCAGATAAAGTGACTGAATGTTGCCTTAGCCAATGCAAAACAATTTGCGAGTCCGACTAGAAGTATACGGCATGTGGCTTTTCGGCGAATATACCCTTAACTTTGTTGTAGACTTGTGCCAACAAGTGAGCTCCGCATAGTTCCAGTTTGGGAAGCGATTTCTTCTTGACTGGGGCCACTCTGGACTTGGCGGTGAGAAGACGAACCAAAACGCTTCCACAGGCAGATTCCGACCGCACATAAATGCAACAGCCGTATGCTCGAATCGAGACGTCGCAGAATCCGTGCAATTGAATTGAGCTATGGTTGACCTGCTTGCAGTATCTAGGTACAGCAAGTGACGAAATGGTTTGGAATGATTCCAGGCACTTCTTCCAGGCCAGTTCAAGAAGCTGTGGTACAGATTCATCCCAAGTAAGCCCTGCGAGCCAGAGTTCCTGCAGGATGATCTTTGCGACGATTATGAGTGCTGACACAAGTCCTATTGTATCCATTAAATTGTGGACGTAGGACCAAACCCAAAACGCTTTAACTTTTGAGGGTACTTTCCAATATACGTTCCAAGTTGCAAGTCTCTATCTCTAAAATTTTGCGTCCTGCAAAATTTTGCGTCGGAGGAACGCGCGTTCGTACGGACGGACAGACGGACGGACGGACAGACAGCATGACGGACATTGCACAAAACCAATATACTATTATACCTTTTTGGTACTTGTGTGTTAAAGCGATAAAGTCTGTCTAATTAAAAACAAAGCTCAAGAAGTCTTTTTCGAGTACCTCGAATATAATGAAGACGACGAGCCGACAAATATGTTCTATACACTTAATGAAATGTACGATGAACTAGCTTCCACGTCAAGAAGCAAAAATCTGCCCTTTGTGCTTCCCAAAATAGACATTCCGTCGTTTTCAGGGAAATACGAAGAATGGAAAACTTTCAAGGAGCTATTTCATCAATTGATTGGCTCTGCGAGAATTCCAGACTCACAAAAAATGTGCGTACTAAAAACAACAAGTAAGAAGTCGAGCTCACTCGACTACCATATAGCCTGAACCAAGCTTTAAATGCTTTATAGGTTTATCGGTCTTGGGGGCTGGAGTGGGCGTGGCCCGATCTTAGTAATATACCTTATAAGTTTGGTAACTGTAGCTCTTGAATTGCAGATACAGGCATTTTTCGTTTTTTGTGGGCGGGAGTGGGCGTGGCCCAAAATTTTTTTTCCACATTTATGAAGGGTGTTACTAGCAATATACCTTTAAGATTTGGTGACTTAAGTTTTCACCAACAGGTGTATCGGTTTAGGTAGGTGGAGTGGGCGTGGCTATCCAATTTTTTTTATCGATCTTTGGGGGAGTTACCAGTAACATACCTGCAAAATTTTGCGACTCTAGCTTGCAAATTACGGCAGATATGCGCATTTTAAATTTCTAGGGCCGAAGTTCCTGGGAGCGGCGAATATGGGCGTGGTCCAAAAATTGGTATGCCAATCTTTGGAGGAGGTTACCAGCAAATTACCTTCAAAGTTTGGTTACCCTATCTTTAAAGTGTTCGGAGATATACGGAGTTATCGATTTACAATCGGAATTGTATCTCTAAGGGTGTCGGAGGAACGCGCGTTCATACAGACGGACAGACAGACAGACGGACAGACGGACGGACAGCATGACGGACATTGCACCTTTTTGGTATAATAGTATAAAAATTGCGACAATAACGTCTCGAACAATGAGCTCCGCAGTTTTGTTTAATATCAAAATTCCATTGATAAATAACAAAAGACTAAGAGCTTATAAAATCTACCCACTTCCGATTAGGCACACCAATCGTTTTGTGAGCATTAAGTCAGAATATAAGCATAGTCTAATGGATGACGAACAAACAGTATACTACGGAATAACTGACGAAAAATGGGATCAGTGCAATAAGATGGAAGACTTAATTCTCTACCCGCAACACCATCCGCTATACAACGTTAGAGCCTCAACCAGCTGTGAGGTATTGTTGCTACTTAAGAAGAGCAACATTACCAACAACATGTTTTATCGACATCAGCCAACCGCAAAACTTCTGGGCTCAACTCATCAAGCCAAACTCATGGCTCTATTCAATACCGTCGGAAATTGCTGCAGATGTGTTTTGCAAGAGCAAGCTAAACACTATAAAATGATCGGGACAAGGTATTCTTCAGCTTGACCCTGAATGCTACTTACACTCCGAGGAAGTCAATCTGTGGGCATATGATGACGTGACAACGTGATGTAAAGTTTTGGGTACCTCAAGTCAACTTATCCATCCAATTGCCTGCGGTTAATCATATTAAGGTAGAAGGCGAACTAAAATCCTTTAATATACGTGATATTCCACGACAAACTCACATCTTAGGCTTCCCTGTCGACATGGACCTACATAACGTAGCCCACTATGGCATCAGCATGACGACCGGATTACTACTCTTTGAAATCCCTGCGGATGTCTTCATTTTGTTGAAACGAGTCTGTCAGCTACCTGCCCAATTTCTGCCTGCTACGATAGCTTCACCACACATAAGATAATAGAAAAGAATCTCTATGTTCGTATTTAAATCTAAATATTATCCTTAAAACAAAAAAAACAAGTAAGAACGCTGTAGTCGAGTGAGCTCGACTACCATATACCCTGAACCAAGCTTTAAATGCATTATAGGTTTATCGTTTTTGGGGGCTGAATTGGGCGTGGCCAGATCTTAGTAGTATACCTTTTAAGTTTGGTAACTGTAGCTCTTGAATTGCGGGAAATACAGGCATTTATCGTTTTTTGTGGGCGGGAGTGGGCGTGGCCCAAAATATTTTGGAGTTCGATCTTAGTAATATAGCTTCTAAGTTTGGTAACTGTAGCTCTTAAATTGCGGGAGATACAGGCATTTATCGTTTTTTGTGGGCGGGAGTGGGCGTGGTCCAAAATTTTTTTTCCACATTTATGAAGGGTGTTACTAGCAATATACCTTTAAAATTTGGCGACTTAAGGTGTCAAATTGCGTGAGATATATGGGTTTATCGATTTACACCAACAGGTGTATCGGTTTAGGTAGGTGGAGTGGGCGTGGCCATCCAATTTTTTTATCGATCTTTGGGGGAGTTACCAGTAACATACCTGCAACATTTTGCGACTCTAGCTTGCAAATTACGGCAGATATGCGCATTTTAAATTTCTAGGGACGAAGTTCCTGGGGGCGGCGGATGTGGGCGTGGTCCAAAAATTGGTATGCCAATCTTTGGAGGAGGTTACCAGCAAATTACCTTCCAAGTTTGGTTACTCTATCTTTAAAATGTTCGGATATATACGGAGTTATCGATTTACAATCGGAATTGTCGATTATAGGCGCAGGTGTGGGCGTGGCACCACAAATTTGTTATCGGTTCTTAAAGGTGACTACCAGTAACATACCTACCAAATTTGACGTTCCCTACTCAAAAACTGCGGAAGATATAGCCATTTGAAAATTTTAGGGGCGGGGGTGATGGGGACGTCGGAGGTGGGCGTGGCACATGCCGATCTTTCAAGGACCTCGCCAACAACCTACCAACCAAAATTGGTGACTGTATCCATCAAATTGTGAGAGATATGTGGAATTTACTGCTATCGGAAATCTAAATGTATCGATAATTCAGAAACTGAGGCAGTTATCGATAATATAACGCAAACTTGATCTGCGCCTGGTATACGAGATCTTATATTCCAAATTTGAAGTCTCTAGCTCTTATAGTCTCTGAGATCCGCGTTTTCATACAGACGGACAGACGGACAGACGGACAGACGGACGGACGGACAGACGGACAGACGGACGGACAGGGCTAGATCGACTCGGCTATTGATCCTGATCAAGAATATATATACTTTATGGGGTCGGAGATGCTTCCTTCTGCCTGTTACATACATTTGCACAAAACCATTATACCCTTTTTACCCATTGTTACTAGCAATATACCTTTAAAATTTGGTGACTTAAGTTTTCAAATTGCGTGAGATATATGGGTTTATCGATTTACACCAACAGGTGTATCGGTTTAGGTAAGTGGAGTGGGCGTGGCCATCCAATTTTTTTTATGAGATATATCTTTGGGGGAGTTACCAGTAACATACCTGCAAAATTTTGCGACTCTAGCTTGCAAATTACGGCAGATATGCGCATTTTAAATTTCTAGTGACGAAGTTCCTGGGGGCGGCGGATGCGGGCGTTGGCCAAAAATTGGTATGCCAATCTTTGGAGGAGGTTACCAGCAAATTACATTCCAAGTTTGGTTACTCTATCTTTAAAATGTTCGGAGATATACGGAGTTATCGATTTATAATCGGAATTGTCGATTATAGGCGCAGGTGTGGGCGTGGCACCACAAATTTGTTATCGGTTCTTAAAGGCGACTACCAGTAATATACCTACCAAATTTGACGTTCCCTACTCTAAAACTGCGAATATAGCCATTTGAAAATTTTAGGCGGTGATGGGGGCGTCGGAGGTGGGCGTGGCACATGCCAATCTTTCAAGGACCTCGCCAACAACCTACCAACCAAAATTGGTGACTGTATTCATTAAATTGTAAGAGATATGGGGACTCATCGCTTTGCTAAAATCGAATTTATCGATTTTCTAGCTCCCTATTGGTCCAAACCCAAGACACTTTAACTTTTGAGGGTACTTTCCAGTATACGTTCTAAGTTTCAAGTCTCTATCTCTAAGGGTGTCGGAGGAACGCGCGTTCATACGGACGGACAGACGGACAGACAGCATGACGGACATTGCACAAAACCAATATACTATGTGTGTGTTCAGTTTATATGTAGGAAGAAAATCTTTGGCATATTTTTAATATCAATAGCAAATTTGTCTTATAGACTAAGCTATGTAAACGGTAGACAACAGCCAGTATCTCCACTATGATCGCTTGGGACGATCGTAGCATTAATGTAAGCCTATATATGAAAATATAACCAATATATTGTGAAATTCATTTTCTATAATTCGCAGAGCTGAATAAGAATGGAGAGAATAATAAGAATGTTGACGTCTGATTCGACACAATGAAATGTTTACCAAACTGAGTTTAGCTACTTTGTTCCCACATACATACATACAGTGATTTCAAGCTTATTTCGACCAGTGTCTAGCGTATATTTTTATTGCCTGCCATATTCATTATTTTTCAAAAATTCCAAAGACCATTGACAGGTTCATTTATTAGCCAACGAAATAACTATATGATCTTAATAAACTGGCGTTTCCCTACCTGCTAGGTAGGGTTATGTAAAAAAGTACCTCTATTTATGGTAAAAGCTCATTTTCAACAGTTATTTTATGTACACCTGGGTGTCATAAAACCCGTATTTTTTACGTCAGGTTGAATATTTTCGGTTTTACTAGACCAATACTCCGTAGTCTGTTTAGGTTTTTCCTGCATTTCGGGTTTAACAAGCCAAGGACTATGGGCAAACTGACTTCCTTTGGTCAACGGGAAATCATCCTGGAACACTTAAAAATCGGATATTCATATCGCCAAATAGCAAAAATTGTCAATTTAAACACCTTAACTGTAATCTACATCATTTGGAGTTTCGTCGACGAAAATTGGATGGAGGGCGAGGCAACATATTTGGCCCGGGCGGACGGATAATTGGTGTTCATAGAAACAACAATGGACTGGAATGTGTACTTTGATATTGTTGTAGTGGGGCGGCCAATTTGTTTTCCCAGGAAAAAATCTTTTTATACCCTGAACACATTAAAAATGGGTAAAAAGGGTATAATGGTTTTGTGCAAATGTATGTAACAGGCAGAAGGAAGCATCTCCGACCCCATAAAGTATATATATTCTTGATCAGGATCAATAGCCGAGTCGATCTAGCCCTGTCCGTCTGTCTGTCCGTCTGTATGAAAACGCGGATCTCAGAGACTATAAGAGCTAGAGACTTCAAATTTGGATTATAAGATCTCGTATACCAGGCGCAGATCAAGTTTGCGTTATTTTATCGATAACTGCCTCAGTTTCTGAATTATCGATACATTTAGATTTTCGATAGCAGTAAATTCCACATATCTCTCACAATTTAATGGTTACAGTCACCAATTTTGGTTGGTAGGTTGTTGGCGAGGTCCTTGAAAGATCGGCATGTGCCACGCCCACCTTCGACGCCCCCATCACCCCCGCCCCTAAAATTTTCAAATTTCTATATCTTCCGCAGTTTTTGAGTAGGGAACGTCAAATTTGGTAGGTATATTACTGGTAGTCGCCTTTAAGAACCGATAACAAATTTGTGGTGCCACGCCCACACCTGCGCCTATAATCGACAATTCCGATTGTAAATCGATAACTCCCTATATCTCCGAACATTTTAAAGATAGAGTAACCAAACTTGGAAGGCAATTTGCTGGTAACCTCCTCCAAAGATTGGCATACCAATTTTTGGACCACGCCCACATCCGCCGCCCCCAGGAACTTCGTCCCTAGAAATTTAAAATAAGCATATCTGCCGTAATTTGCAAGCTAGAGTCGCAAAATTTTGCAGGTATGTTACTGGTAACTACCCCAAAGATCGATAAAAAAATTGGATGGCCACGCCCACTCCACCTACCTAAACCGATATACCTGTTGGTGTAAATCGATAAACCCATATATCTCGCGCAATTTGAAAACTTAAGTCACCAAATTTTAAAGGTATATTGCTAGTAACACCCTTCATAAATGTGGAAAAAAAATTTTGGACCACGCCCACTCCCGCCCACAAAAAACGAAAAATGCCTGTATCTCCCTCAATTTAAGAGCTACAGTTACCAAACTTTGAAGGTATATTACTAAGATCGAACTCCAAAATATTTTGGGCCACGCCCACTCCCGCCCACAAAAAACGATAAATGCCTGTATCTCCCGCAATTCAAGAGCTACAGTTACCAAACTTAGAAGGTATATTACTAAGATCGGGCCACGCCCACTCCAGCCCCCAAAAACGATAAACCTATAATGCATTTAAAGCTTGGTTCAGGGTATATGGTAGTCGAGCTCACTCGACTACAGCGTTCTTACTTGTTTTTTTTTGTTGTTGTTGGTGCTGTATTCACCTTTCTTAATTTATTATTACTTCACTGTATTTTTACACTTCTAGCTGTGTTCTTATACTAACTATGATAACCTCTTACATTGCATTATATCACATGTGTTAACAGCGCTGAATGCGCTGAGAGAAAACTGAGAGGAAACTGAGAGGGTTTGGATGCTATATTAGTTGTGCCAAAATGACACGAGTTGAATCTTGTCATAAACATCCTCCCCCCCTTGCAATACACAGTATTGTGAATAAAAAAATCGTTTCCTTATGAGCTGCAATTGCCGGTCAGCATCCAGCCGAATTCCATATTTTGACCGGCGGGAAGGCCATTTTGGCATGGAAGTATGCCCGGCAGAATGAAGTCTGGATACACATCGGCTCCCAGAATGAGCGAAATGGCTGCTGGAGTGTGCCATCCCTCATCAGCAAGGACAACATTGCCAAACATCGTCTGACGTTCCTTGCTGACGACTCGAATTGGGGTGCGATGTTGGAGTTGAGGGTCGACTTCCAGTACGACCTCACGATTCAGCTTCGTTGCCTTCGATCGGAGCACAGCGGTGCAAACGCGCTCTGACCCAATGCTTGTGATGGAGAGCCCAAGGGCCGCGGCTAGCGAAGCATTTATGCGACTCATTGGGCAATATGCATCAATGAGCGCTCGAGTCTCAAACGTTTTTGCACCGGTGTGGAGCAACACAATAGCGGTCGGCAGAATAGTTACGCTCTTGTGTCGCATCAACGAAGCCAACGACGTCGTTATAGGTGTATTTGGAGTAGCGATGTTCCATCGGTGACACGGATCTTCTTGCTGGACATGAGCGACGAGCTGGCGTAGTGAAAAAAATGACAAACTTATGAATTGGTGAACGGAAAATGTGCAAGGATATGCGACAATAATAATGACTGGGATTTTACTGGGATTGCTGGCATGAGTTGAGATCTTGTCGTCGGTCTCGATACGCTTATAGATTGCAGCACCATATGCACATTGGGAAGCGTCACAGAACCCATGGTACTGCAATCTTGCCTTTAGATGGAATTGCACCCATCTTGGGATGCGGATATATCGAAGATCTTGATAATTGGTGAGAAACTCTTGCCAAATTAATAGGAGGTCATTTGGCAATGGCTCGTCCCAGTCAACATCTTTGAGCCAAATCTGTTGCATGAATATTTTTGTTTGGATAATGGAAGGGGCAAGCCAACCTGCTGGATCGAAAAGTCTGGCGATTTGTGACAGGACCTCTTGTTTGTGAATGACTCTTTTGCTTCCAGCTCGATAGGCACGAAAAAGAAGTCATCGGAAGTAGCTTGCTTTCTTATCCCAAGTGTTTTTGCCGTACTTGCGTCTTCTATTTCTAGGAAGCCCGCACATAGTAGAAGATCCTTTGGGATGTCCTTAAGCACATCCCTTGAATTAGAGGTCCAATTTCGGAGAGGGAAACCAGCGGTCTCAAGAGCAGTGGTCAGCTCTGCAATGCATGCAACTGCCCGTGATTTGGTATGTGCCCCTGCCAAAACGTCATCGACGTACATCGAATTGGAAATGATGTCGCTAGCCAGGGGGAAGTTGGAGTTCACATCGTGAGCAAGTTGGTGAAGAACACGTATGGCGAGGAAGGGAGCACAGTTCACTCCGAACGTGACGGTGTTCAGTTCGTAATCGCACAGCTCTTGGTTCTTATTGCGAAAGATGATTCTCTGAAAGGGTGTGTGCTTGTGATGGGCAAGAATTTGTCGATACATCTTGGTGATGTCGGCGTTAAAGACAGCGAAAGAATCGCCACTTCAGAATCTGGACTGTTAGATCGGATTGGAGAACAGGTCCTGGATGAAGGATATCATTCAGGCTGTTGCCATTTGTGGATGGGTTCGATGCATAAAACACAACGCGAACTTTGGTTGTCGTACTTTCCGGTTTGAAGACCGCAAGATGAGGAAGATAATAGTTGCTTGGACTATCATCTGGAGGGACTCGGCGCATATGCTTTAAGTCTATATACTCCTGGATCACTGAGTAGTATTGCTCCTTAAGGAAGTCGTTTGACTTCATGCGGCTTTCATTTCATATGAATTGAGCAAGTGCTAAGGCCCTAGAATGTCCTAAGGCTATGTGATTAGGAGTGCGAAATGGTAGAGTTACCACGTATCTGTCGTTTTCGTTCCTTGTTGTCGTATCACCGAAGTTTCAATTTGAATCCTCGGTTTTGACGGAGAGCCAGTGTGGAACTGGCAAAGTTTTTGAGGCTGAGCTGCAATCGCCTGATTGAGCCCAAAAACTTGAGCCTGGATGAGCTGCAATGGGAGTTTAAGTTTGTTAAACAACCGTCGGGATATGAATGTGGCTTCTGAGCCTGAGTCAATCAGAGTTCAAATTTGGATCCCAAATAGCACACATTTATTATCGCTGTTCCGAGAAGTACACCTTGTGTGTTGGAGGCAAAGTAGTTTTAAACATTTGATGAAGTGGACTGTATATTTTGATTCGGATTTAGACTGTTCAAAACACCTTGGGTCTAAGGAACTGGCGTAAAGGTCGTTGTAGGAGGACCGCCTCTATGTAGGAGTGTATTATGGCGGCCTTTGCACGTATAACAGTTATGTAAACTGGTTCAGTCTTTGATCTGATGACCTCTAGCGAAACAGTTCATACAGAGTTGTTGTTGCTTAATAAATGCTGCTCGTTCTGTGATACCCAGTTGCAGGAAACGTGGACACAGCCGAATTGGATGGTTCGCTTTCTTACAGAGGTTGCTAGTCTGCGCCTTGAAGGTTACCTTGGTTTCAGAGGTATTGACGAACTTCGACGTAGGTTGAGATCTCGTTGTTCTCGGATGGGATGGAGAGATTGTGATCGGCCTCACATCCTCTATGGCTTCAAGTCCTCCCATGACGGGATTGAAGACAGTGACTGTTCCCACAATGACAAAGTGATTTTTGGAAGTTTTGAGGAGCACAGGAACACGAGTAAGCAGTCCCAGGTACTTGTGGAAATTTTGGAATGCTCAAGACCTGTCAGGCACCCTTGAATGGTGTTTCGGATTTCCTTTAGGGAAGTTCCAGTCTCGACTGTGATCACCGGAGGTTGAAAAGTATCTTAAGCTGGCTGTTCACCAGAAGCCGCTTGTTTTCGAAACGTTCACAAAGAGCTCGCCATGCAGAAGCGAATTCTTCATGGGTGAGCGGGGACTTTGCGACGATCGACTTGGCCTCACCACCAGTTTTAGCGTTCAAGTGGAACAGTTTCTCTACTGGGGTGAGACGAGGATTATCGACATAGATGGCCGTGAAGAGGTCTCGAAAAGTATGCCATTTTAAGTAATCTCCATTGAATACCTCTGTGTCGACTAGTGGGAGGCTACAACCTCGGGAGAGGTGGTACATGGGTGGAGCTGGTATGGATTGTCGATGCACTGCAGTTTCTTGTTCGATACGCTCGCTTAATTGCGCAGTGCATCTTTTGTAAACTGAGTAGCAGTGATCGTATTTTGCTTCCATGGCTTGGACATCGCCAATGGAACCCCCTTGATTCAATGCTCGTGAGCACGATTCATATTCCCTTTCGACCTTTTCCCATATCTTTACATGATCACGGCGGACCTTCAGGGTATACAAAGTTGGCTCGTCCGCAGCAGGATTAGTCAATCGTGTTTCAAATTCACTCAGTTTATCCGTCACGGAGATAAATTCGGATAATGCCATTTTTGTTGCGTACAATTTTCCCCCTGATCTGGTCGTAATTGGACGTTTGGTCACTTGTGGTGACTTTGGATGAGGAGAGGAAGATTCACTCTTAGTGCGTGTGACTTGCGAGGAGGAAATTCGCTTCGCCGCGGGAATCGGAGACGAAGAGGCACTTCTGACACCAGAAACGGATGGAATATTCAAATGTTTTTTCTCTTGTGGATTTGGCTCCGTGGACATACTATGTTCTCACGGTTAACCGAAAAAAAAACTATTTGAAATTCCTTTATTTTGCAAACGTGGAACGATGGGAATTGCGGAACAGGCATTTGTTCTCGTAATACTATTATTAAATTTATTGCTTGCGTTTATTTATTTATTAATTTTTTGTGGGACAACAAAAAAAATGGATACAAATATAAATGTGCCTATATTTCTTAATTTATTTTATTTTATTTATTTATTTATTCGTCAAATAAATTCAGTCGACACCAAATATACAAAAATTAAAAATTTGAATTAAATTAAAATTAAAAATAAAATTAAAACTTTAAATATATTAAAAAATAATTTTTTTTTTATTTCTAAGATTTCTGGGGTAAAAACCAATATGGTCCAACATTTGTTGCAAGAATTGGGGAAAACCCAGAAAAACCCAATCAGACCAAAAATAATTAGTAAGAAAATAATTAGTGAGAATTAGTTGAGATCCACCACCTGTACATGCAAAAAAGTTAATCTCTAGATAAGACATTTAGAATTGAGTTTTTAATTAGTGAAATGGAGGACTCTGAATTGATTACATGATATAGTTTGTTATAATCATTACAGAGTACTCGAAACGGTTCATGCAAGGAATAGTTAATAGTACAACGATTAAGAGAAAGTGGGAGGTAATATCGAGACTGTCTAGAGGGTACCGAAAAGTTTATTTGGCTCATCAACGCAGTTGAGTCGATTTCGCCCTTAAGTAATTTTACAACAAACATAACAGTACACCCCAGTCAAAGCGACGAAGCGCAAAAAGTAGAAAAGTGTTATTATATGTTATTATTAATTTTTTATTGTTTAAACAATAACAAAATAAAATAATTAAATCAGAAAATACAACCCACATTCAATTGTCTATTAAGTTATAATATTGTTTCGACGAAACGTGGGTTGTGGAACACAAGACACTGCAGCCCTGGATTGGCGATCAGTGCTTATTAATTGTGTGCAAAGCAAAAAAGAAGAACATATGTTTTTACAAACATAAGTTAATTTATTTCGCACAAAGTGGAAATATAGTGGACTGCAGCAATTATTATTAAATTGTAAGTACTTTAAATATTTGTTATGTATGTTGAATATGTGTGTCTTATTTGCCGTCGCTAATGTGGATTTAGATGTTTATACACATACATACATATGTTTGCATTAAAGTTATTTAATTATTTGTTTGAGTTATGCCGTTTATCTCTTTGTGTTTGTTTTGTATGTTTTGTATGTTTATGTATGTAAGTATTTATGTTTATGTATGTAAGTATGAATATATGAATGTAAGTATGTATATATGACGTGCCGGCAAAACTTACATATATGTAAGAGGTTAGCTAAATAATTATTTAAATTTATTTTTAAAAGAATTAAGATTTAATTGCATTAAAAATGGTAAGTTTGATTAGTGAATGCACCTTAAATTAAATAAATGTTCATTTGTTTTGTGGCACGCAGTCAATGCATAAGCCGCTGGTGGTGAAGTTGAAGTTGCCTAATCGTGTGGAACCCGACGTGTGACACCAAGACGCCACACTAGGGAGACACACAGATAAATTGGAATATTTACGCAACAATTTGCTCGTAAAATTGGTTTCCAAACAATTTGCTGCGCCATTTATGAAACCCGTCGATGCCATTCGCCTGAAAATACCCCGCTATTATTGGATTATCAGTGAACCGATGGATGTTGGCTCGATGTTGAAACGTGTGGACAACTTCTACTATCGAGGTGTGGACGGGTTGATCGAAGACTTTAGGCAAATGTTAAGCAACTGCTATTGCTTCAATAAACCAACCGATTGTGTCTATCGAGATGGCCAGCAGCTGGAGAAGTTTTTCAACAAGGTGTTGTCAGAAATGCCACTCAGCGTGGAAGTGGAACTGCCAAAGGTGATTGGTGCAGTTTGTGGAGTTCGTGCATCTAGTGGAGTTCGTGCAGTTTCTGCAGTTCGTGCACTTCGTGCAGTTCGTGCATCTCGTGGAGTTCGTGCAGTTGGTGTAGTTTCTGCAGTTCGTGCAGTTCCTGCAGTTGGTGCAGTTCCTGTATTTGGTGCAGTTGGTGCAGTTCCTGCAATTGGTGCAGTTCCTGCAGTTGGTGCACCTGATCCTGAAACTGTGGCGCAGAACAAAGTGAATCATGAGTGCCGTGAGCAGCTAAGCAAATTAAAATTACACACCTCGGATGAAGTTCAAAACGCCTTCGGACCAAAATGGGTTATCACAATTAATTTGATTAAGCGTGAAATGCATCCGGTAACGAAGATCAATTTGCGGGAAATGAAACCGGAGGAGAAGGTGAATTTGCAACGCAGATTGGAACGACGTTTGGAGATCATTAATCAGGCGCTGGGTTGCAGTAAGAGGAAGAACACCAAACGCAACTCGGATATGCGTCATCCCATTGCGAAGAAACAACGCTTAAATAGTCCAGTTAATGGAAGGTGCTCCGAAGACTGCTCCGAAAACTGCTCCGAAAACTGCTCCGAAAACTGCTCCTCTTTCGCCTCTTTCCATTCTAAAAAAAACTGAGATGAGTTCCACTATTAATAATACCAATCACAATACCAATTCATTGATCTCTGCATCTTTATTGCGCCTTATTTTAAAATTTAGTATATTCTAATTATATTATATTCTTAGTAAGCCTCTTCACTTAGTCAAATGCGAAAAATAAAATAATAATCGCAAAACGAAAATAATCCATTCTGAAACTATCGAGATTATAATTTTTCATAATTTGATCAAATTTACAAATATAAACAACAAAACAACAATAAAAAATCACCCTTAAGAGAAAATCACAATGAAAACAAATCAATTCGTTTTGTGTCTAGAATAATATATAATATATATATATATATATATATTGGCTGCGCCAATTGAAAAATCCGACAACGGTTTTTTTAGGAATAATATAATTCTTTATTAAACAAAAAGGACACGTCTTCTCTGCTTATGCTAGTGGTTTAATCTATAAGGAAACCTCGCACTTGCTTCTATATCATGGTCTGTTTATGGAGGGTCTCTTTTTCATTCCTTGTTTATGTTTATCTTATCTTGCCTGCTATGATTCTATTTAGAGAAAGTGCGTCTGCGATGTTGACATGCTGTATGATACTTTGACCTGCCATCTATGTAGGGGTCTCTTTTGATAGTTGCATTCTGAGTTTATGCTTATCTTATCTTGTTTGCTATGATTCTATTAATAGAAAGTGCGTCTGCGATGTTGACATGCTGTATGATAAGCCTGAGTGTGGACATGAGAGATCTGCGTGATCTGGATATGTCACTTCTCCATCCCTTAGAAATTGGCTTGTCCTCAATATAGGATATAACGCTCAGTATAGGATATAACTGTAAGTCGTTGGTGATTTTTTGCGGTTGTTTTTTCTTCATCTTTGACGTGTGGTGTCGTTTCTGCATTATTCTTATATTTGATTGTTATTTGTTTTGGTAAATTTTTGAATTTGAACAAAGAATAGCTTATTATTACTATTGACAATACTGTCACTAATGTTAAGCTTATGATTAACAAGGTATTATTTGATTTTGTATGTTCTCTTATGAGTTCTTTAGTTTCTAAGAATGCTAACGGCTCTCTTTTAGTTATATTATTACTTATATAAATGGTTTGCGTAAAGTCTGATATTACATTTGAAATTTGGATATCTTCTAATTGAACAGAACAATTGGTTGATTTGATAATGTTGTTTCCTAAAATTTCGACTTGTTGAGGTATACAGTTTTGATTAAGTGTGGTTTTGGGTAAGTTCCAAGTTAATATTACATTTGGTTCTATGAAATTTATTTCATAATTTTTTCTTGTTTTAGTATATTTACATTCATCTTTTATTTGTTTTAAAATACCGTTTATGCATTCGTTTGCTATTAGTTTCTTATTTGTTGCTGAATAAGTGTTATTTTTGTGTAAATAATATTTATCCCTAATAGTTAGCCGGTTAGTTAGTTAGCCTAATAGTTAGTTCGGTTAAAATATTTTTTTTTCTCATCTGGATATGGTATTATCGAATACAAAGTTTCTTGTGACAGAGTTTTTGGTATATGTGATATTATTATAATTTCATTTGTTGTTGATTTTATCCAAGTTCATGTTTTTATATTTAAAAATTTTTCTACATTTTCAACATTTAACAAATGATCATGTTTTAGTAGTTTTGGGTTAAAAATTCCCAATCAGGATAGTTGCATCCCTAATTCGATATCTTCGATGTATTCAGTGAATTGTTGGAAGTTAAACATTAATAAACTTAATTTTGTGTTCTGTTGTGATATTTCTGTCATGCTGTCCATTATTTGTATGCCGTGATTGACTGCTTCTATGACTTTGCTTAGTTCGTTTACCTGTATGCTATTAGCTTCTAAATCATCAATTTTTTCAGTAAGTTCTGTTTTGTCGTCTTCAGTTAATGTGCCAAATAAATATTTGTAACCTTTTCCTACTACATTCAGGAGTCCTCGTTTTTGTCTTTTGATTATCTTTATTCCGTTCATTTCTCTATGAAATCTATATCTACTAGATATTCTATTTGGGGTAGAGCACTAATATTAAATCTTTTTCGGTATTTTCTGTTTTTGTTAAGTTTACTGTTAGGCAATGGTATACGAATCTGAGGGTATGCTCAATGAGCCTGTTTTTTAAATAAAACGAACCCGTTTTGTGCTTTTACGTGGTTTATTTCTATATTTTGGGTGTTACTCTGAGTTACGGCTAGCGTTAATATTATAATTATTAGCAGGTGGACTGGTAGATGGATCTTCCGTAGTTGACCTGAAATTATTGTTATACTTATTTATGTTTATTTTCTTTTTCTTTTTAAATTTAGTTTTATAATGTATGATTCTTCGGCCTTTATTTGTTTCTTCGAAATGTTTGCTGTCTAATTGTTTTATTATGCCCGTTTTCCTGAATGGATTTATGGGTTTTGATTTGATAAGTGGCATTTCTCTATAGTTTGTATCTACTTCGTAAGTTTTTCTGTTTTCATTTAGCTTATTGATCTTTTTAATTTTGTTCAACTGGGTATTGTATGCTGGTGATCCGGCATAGATAAAGATATCTGCTGGTGTTCTACCAGTAGTGCTATGTATTGTTTTATGATTATAAGTGTAAAGTATTATTTCGAATTTGGTTACCTTATTTTCTTCGTTTGTGTCCGAATTGATTATTCTTAGTTTTTCGTTGATTGTTTTATAAAATCGCTCTACGTTTGATTTTCCGTTCTTGCTTGTTGTGATTTGAATTTTAACATTTTCTGAATCTAACCAAATTTTTAATGCTGTACTCATGAATGCCGAGTCTTTGTCTGCTTTTATTTCTAATGGTTTTCCCATTTCGTTGAATATTTTTAATAATGCTCGTTTTGCTTCTAACCAATCTTTACCATGTATTTCTATTAATGTAGCATATTTTGAGTATACGTCTATGCATGATAAAAATTGCTTATTATTGATCATATAAAAATCTATAACGTATTTTTCTCTAGGGTTGAAAATCTCAGGTGTTATTTCATAACGAAATTTTGTGTCCCTGTGTTCCACTTTTGACGTATTACAGATTTGGCATTCGTTAATTATGTTTTGTATTAGTTTTTGGTAATCCGGGAAATAATATTTTTCTTTAAACGTTACTATAGTTTTTTCTATTCCTGGATGTAAAAGTTTTGGATGGTCGTTTAATATGGTCTGTTTCAATTCTGAATAAGTTTGGATATCTCTTAATTTTTTTGTGGTTCTCATAATTTTTATCGGACAATCTCTTTGTATTATTTCTAAATAAGCTTTTTGGAATATTGTGTAGTCACCTTCATGTGGGAAGTATATAACGCTGGGTTTAGCACAAAGATATTCTTTTATGATCTCTTCTGCTTTTTCCGGTGTCATTTCTATGTAAGTTATTAT
>JAWNLR010000320.1:0-87683 GCA_035042205.1 Drosophila infuscata | reverse complement strand
TTGAACGTGTTCGTTTCTTAAATTGCGGGAGATATGAACATTTATGGTTTTTTGGGGGCGGGAGTGGGCATGGAAAAAAAATCGTTGAATTCTTTTTTATCAGTTTTTGGGTGCGGGAGTGGGCGTGGTCTAAAAATGTTTTCCCAGATTTTTGAAGAGTGTTACTAGCAAAGTGGGTGTGACATATGCCGATCTTTGAATGACGATCTTTGAAAACGAAAATTGCTGACTGTATCCATAAAAATGTGGCTTTGACGACATGCAAAAATCGATCTTATCGATTTTCTAGCACCCTAGTGGACGTAGGACCGGACGGACGGAAGGACAGCATGACGGACATTGAGCAAGCCCAATATCCTATATACCTTCGGTATCATAGTATAAAAATACCTTCAGTGAGTAATTGTTGGCACTGGAATCCAGACAGGTTGGATCATATCTTATAAATTACATTTGAATGAATGGTTGAAAGATACAAAAAAAATACGATCAATATCACAAAATACACATGCTTTAATTTTATTTTTTCAATTATTGTAAACACACTACAGCTCTTTGTTGCTTAAGTCCTAAATGTTGAAATGTACATGTATGTAGGTTCTTGTATACCAGCGCAGATCAAGTTTGCTTCATTTTATGTTTTGTAAATTCGAGATCTGCAATCCCTACGTAACTGCACTCAACTGTCGACAGTCTGTCAGTAGAGATAGTGTAAAAGCTGGTGTATCAAAGCACTAAGCTGTCAATACATAGAGGGGTCAAATCGACAAAAAAGGGCATCAGGTTTTTACTGAGAATTTGGGTCGCAAAAGAGAAAATGTTGCAGGGTTTGCGTGTCGGACAGGTCATTATTTCAATTTACTACGCTGCGACAACATCCTTTTTCTAACGATAAAATCGAAAATTTCAAATCTATGAAGCCACTTATCTCCCAACATTTTAAGAATTCAGTAACCTCTGCCGTCCCTAATCATTTTAAGTGCGTTCAAATTCGGTAGGTATATAACTGATAGCTACTTGTCATCTAGCCTAACACATTTAGCAAATATGGGACCCCTGATTCATGCACACGCGAATGCATTTGAAACGAAATGATATCCTACACGCTATCATAACAGCTCAAAACTGGCCTAAGTGCGCCGACCTTGATCGGCAGCCGTCTAACCTAACCTAACCCACCGGGATCTTTAAAAATCAATCGACATTTTTTGGAAAGTGTAAACCACGCCCACTCCTGCCACCAAAACGATAAAAGCCAATATATCCCGAAGTTTAAGAACGCCTTTAAGAACCGATAACAATGCGGAAATGCCTATAATATAAAAATAGAGTGTCCAATCTTGGAATGTAACTTGCTGGTAGCCTTATCCAAGGATCGGCATAATTTATATATAAATATCATTTTGGACGACGCCCGCAATCGCCGCCGCCAGGAACTTCGGCCCTAGAAATCTAAAATGCGCATAAGTTCCATAAATTGCTAGTAACACCCTTCGAAAATGAGGAAAAATTAATTTTGGGCCATGCCCACTCGCTCCTCCAAAATTCCCGCAATTTAATAGCTACAGTTACCAATCTTGGAGGCCGGATTGATGGTCGTAAGCATCGTTTACATCAATCAGTCGCTGGTTTGTAATCCCGCTGCAGGCATGGTTGTTTGTTATTTGTTTAGTCCAGTAGTAGTCCTGCCTCCATTTATTTCTTCTATTAACCTTTCTATCTAAATCTATCCACACGGCACCACAACGGGCCAAATATGGCCTACCTACCCTACCCTACCTACCAATCTTGGAAGAAAGATTATTAGGAACCATCTCTTTAATTTTTTTCAACCGCGCCCACTTCCAACGATCTCTCTTGTTTATTTGTTAAGGGCGTCTGCCCGGTTGGCAAATTATATAAACTATAAAATCAATTTTGTTATAAAAATCAAATCCAACAATATGTTTCATTTCTTTAAATTATTTTCAATAATATTTTCAATTTGTTTAAGTAAATTTTCTACGATTCTTATACTATTATACCAAAAAGGTATAATAGTATATTGGTTTTGTGCAATTTCCGTCATGCTGTCCGTCCGTCTGTCCGTCTGTATGAACGCGCGTTTCTCCGACACCCTTAGAGATAGAGACTTGAAACTTGGAACGTGTATTGGAAAGTACCCTCAAAAGTTAAAGTGTCTTGGGTTTGGTCCTACGTCAACTAGGGAGCTAGAAAACCGCGAAAATCGATTTTAGCAAAACGATAAATCCCCATATCTCTTACAATTTAATGGATACAGTCACCAATTTTGGTTGGTAGGTTGTTGGCGAGGTCCTTGAAAGATTAGCATGTGCCACGCCCACCTCCGACGCCCCCATCACCCCCGCCCCTAAAATTTTCAAATGTCTATATCTTCCGCAGTTTTTGAGTAGGGAACGTCAAATTTGGTAGGTATATTACTGGTAGTCGCCTTTAAGAACCGATAACAAATTTGTGGTGCCACGCCCACACCTGCGCCTATAATCGACAATTCCGATTGTAAATCGATAACTCCGTATATCTTCTAAAATTTTAAAGATAGAGTAACCAAACTTGGAAGGTAATTTGCTGGTAACCTCCTCCAAAGATTGACATACCAATTTTTGGACCACGCCCACATTCGCCGCCCCGAGGAACTTCAGCCCTAGAAATTTAAAATGCGCATATCTGCCGTAATTTGCAAGCTAGAGTCGCAAAATTTTGCAGGTATGTTACTGGTAACTCCCCCAAAGATCGATAAAAAAAATTGGATGGCCACGCCCGCTCCACCTACCTAAACCGATACACCTGTTGGTGTAAATCGATAAACCCATATATCTCACGCAATTCGAAAACTTAAGTCACCAAATTTTAAAGGTATATTGTAAACTACCGAATCGAATCGAGGCCCCGTGTTGAGCGCCAAAACTTTATGTAATTTTGAATGAGTTCTTCTCGCACTCCGATTACGTTCTCGTTTTGATCGTCCAACACACAAACGGATGGTGGGATGATGGGTCGGGCGGAATTCTGATGTGTAGCGGCTTGGGACCCTACTGGTGGTAGCTCGTGCCGGGAGATGTGGGGGTGGGTTGTTGCTACCATTCTGAATTCCTGGAGTCATAATTTTATTTGTTTAGGGTCCTGGTTATTTGGAGTGCAACTCCGAAGCATGCAATCGAAACATCGATAATACTCATAAAAAAAATGTGGAGCATATCATCTGGATTAAAAAGAGAAAATGTAACGCGAGAAGCGCGGCAGCTTCGTGGGTGTTGGTTAGTAATGTCGGGGTGCACGGTATTTTTTTTGCACGGTGGTATTTGCCCCGATATAGCGCTCTATACCCACCCATCCAATTGGACTTCCTGCGCTGCATATTTTAATGGAAAGAAAGTTTTGTTGTTCGACTTAAATTACATCTTCTGGCCAGTAGGAATTATAAAGCAATTTACGACTTCATTTCAATATAGTTAACAGGTTTATTCATGGTTTAAATTTCATAAAAAATATATTTGACAACAAAAAAAAACTAAAGGTAATTTTCGATAATTTGGATTACAATTTTCTGGGTAATTTTTGAGTAATTTTTGGGTAATTTTTTTTTTTTTTTTATATATAACATACATTTTCGTGTATGCGCTAATTCACATTATTTTTTCATAGTATTTTTTTTTTCTCTAGCTGGACTAAGTTAAATTACAATATTTTTCATAGCATACTTTTTCTGGTGTGTCCTAAATTACGCTAGCTAACACATTTTTTTATTGCATACTTTTAGGTACAAGTTGAAATTACCAAATTGGGTTTTGTAACAAATAGCTTATGTATACCTTGCGTTGCAACTTATCCTATGCCATTTTTACTTTCAAAGTGTCGAGTGTGGCTTGGAATAATTTTTTTCAAGCGATTTAATTAAATAAAAAAAAATTTTCGTTTAGATAAAAATTATTAATTTTCTGTCCTTATCTCAATATATGCCAACATGGGTAAATATACGGGGTTTCATTTTTCTTTTCCCCCTTTTTTCTTTAGATACAATTTTTTCTCTTTCACTGCGGTGGGGTGGAAATTGTCGATAGTACAAAGAAAAAATTTGCCACAGGGACGGTTGGTGAAAACTAATCAGCCACCTTTCTATTCTACATCTCGTCCGTGTCACAAATTTATAAAAAATAAGGCTGCAACTTACATGAATTATCCCGCGATGAAAGGCATTTCAACGTCGCTGGTACAGTGCAAACCAAGTAGTTACCACGCAACTCACTGCATGAACACTTATCTTTTTTTTATCAGTTTAATTAATATAATCACACATATTTGCATATATAAAAAAAACACTAAGCAAATTTTTTTAGAAGAACAAAAAAAAATAAAAAAGTAATAAGTCATACTTTTAGGCACACATTTTATTAAATGTTGTTGCCTTTTAATTATTGGTATTGATACCAATTAAATACATTTTTTAAACTTGAAACAATTAAATTTTGGTCAACGACACCACACTTGGCACTTGTCTGTTAAGATCGGCTTAACATTGGAAATGAAAAAAAATTACAAAAAAAATGGCATCTCTTAAATTTTTAACTGAGGTTAGATGCGAGCATCACTTCAACTAGTGTTATGTTTCCGGCACTGCACTTCACTTGTAGATGAAGGGGGGTGATACTGGTGCTCCAGAGGGCGCGGCGTGGTTCCTACTGCAGGTTATGTCATCTGATCGTGCGTCGACCAGGGACTTCGGCGGTGCTCCCACGGCGTTTGTTGTATTTTATTTTTTTTTCTTGGTAGGTTTTGTGTGTGCGCAAAATATATTTATTATATATTTATTTTGGGTACTTTTTTTCAAACTTTTAATTTTTGCACAATTGTAGTTTTTGGTTTTTTTTAGCGTGTTCGCAAAAATATATTTATTATATGTATATATATTTTTGGTCTTTTTACCACCTTTTCATTTTTTCACAAAATTTTTAGTTTTTTGCGTAAATGGTTTTTGTTTGTCTTTTTGTGTTGTATAAACCTTTTTAAGTTTTTTCCAAAAAAATTTATATGCACCGGCGATGTGCAATTTTCGGCCGAATTTTAACTCCACGAAAAAAACAAGAGGCCGTTGGCCGAGCGCATCCGAGATTAAATACCTCTGCTGAGTAAAGCTTTTGCATTCAGCAATTATCCAGCAACTATCCGAACTATCCAGCAACATTATGAGCTTTTAGTAAGCTGGGATTACTTTCCACAGGGCGTCTTAAAGTTGTCTACCGAAAGTATGTGTTGCGCTATCAGCTTTTTGATAGCTTTATTTAATATAAGTACACCAACTTATTTCACAACGTTATAAACTTTATTTGGAAATGTATTAGATTAATTATTATTAATCATTAGAGTGTTATAGACTAGAAGCCACTTGCTTAGTCTTTCAACAACGACCGAGTATATTAATTAGCACGCTCGAGTTATTGGAACCAACTTTAATTAACAACGATAAATAGTCAACTGTGATAGACTGTAAACTCACTAGCTGCAGCAGCCGGCGGATCAGCGAGCGCCCTTTGTATAGAGAGAGAGAGAGAGCGCTGCACGAGAGAGCGCGGTACTATGAGAAGAGAGCGGCAAAGAAGAGCGCTGATAACGCTGGCTGCTACAGCTCGAACTGCACTTAAGATAATTTGCATGTGTAAATGCACCTACTAATACTCTATATATATTGAGCCGCGCAGGGCTCCAAATGTTCATTAAATTACTGACTGCAACTAATTTCGTGCTGACGCCAACAGTATGCTAACGTATTTTTTTGTCGCGCACGGCGAACTTAATGCACACAAAATTATTGCAGACTTTTACATGCTCTATTATTTTCCTTTTACATCGCACAAAAAGTCTGCGGTGTAAACAACACAATTATGCCAACTGGTGAGCACCGACCATTACAATATTGCTAGTAACACCCTTCATAAATGTGGAAAAAAAATTTTGGAACACGCCCACTCCCGCCCACAAAAAACTATAAATGCCTGTATCTCCCGCAATTTAAAAGCTACAGTTACCAAACTTAGAAGGTATATTACTGAGACCGAACTCCAACATTTTTTGGGACACGCCCACTCCCGCCCCCAAAACCGATTAACGCCCATATCCCCCGCAATTCAAGTATTTCTTAACTGTACACAAATTAAGGTATAATAGTATTCCGCTGTCGGTTACGTCCGACTGCAACGTTCTATCTTGTTTCTTTTCTTTTTTTTATTTCCTTTATTTTTAAATGATTTAGTCGATCTTATGAAACACGAATTTGAACTCAAAAAATGGTTGGTGAATGTCTTAGCACTAGAAAATGTTTGAGCGATATATATATACGTAGCAGGATAAATATGTATTTACAGAATGCTTATTTCATTAATTTGACGTTGTGATGTTGAGAATATAATTTGATGCAATTAAGGTTATAATTAAATATTCTCTTGGATATCGCCAAGAAGTTGTAACATCAAAGAGCATTTTAATCGATTCATTTATGATTCAAATTGTACTTCCCATACTCTCGCTTTATTTACGACAACATAAAAGGCATTGCGCCACATTGGCGTGCAATAGAGTACTAAAATCTGTCGTATCGTGATGTTCAATCCACAGCCCCTTCGAGATAACGGCTTTCGCATACCTATGCAGTGCATTTGGTTAAAATTAAATGGTTGTTGGCCTTTAGAAACCATGTCGCTAAAATTAAGGTCGGCTTCAATGACGCGGAAGTATATGTTTAGTTTAGCCTATACTTTGTGGGCATGGTATGTTATTATATCAGTGGGTATTACAATTTGCTTTCAAACGGCATTTCTGGTCAACAACTTTGGGGATATTATTATGATTACGGAAAGTTGCTGTTCTACTTTAATGGGTGCTTTAAATTTTGTTCGCTTAATTCACCTACGACTGAACCAGCGAAAGTTTCATGAAATAATTCAACAATTTGTACTCGATATTTGGATACCAAAGTAAGTAGAGTACAATAAAGTAAGTAATTCACATCTTTTATCAAGAATATTATTTTCTTAGTACATGTATTGCTTGGTGTATGTACAGTGTCTCACAGTTTATTTTAAGCACTATAAAAAAAAAATGTTAATGTGCTATAAAATTTAAACAAGGAAAAAAACGAAAAACGTTTAAATGCCAATTTGTTTTTTATCAAGTTTTAAAAAGTATCTTTAGTTTTTATTAATATATAAATTATTTAATTAAAATAAGTCAAAAACTTAAAACATATCCAAAATAAATGCAACAAATTATTTTGAACAATCTTAAAAAGTAAAATATTTCGCGTATAAAATATTAAATGTTAATACTTAGTATGATATCCTTTGGGCTTAACAACTTTCATTAACCTATTATTCATGGAAGATACCAGTTTCCGGGTAGTTTCTGGGCTGATCTTGCACCGCTCATCTAGCAGAGCATTTTTGAGATCCTATTGTTTTCCTGATAATGCTCCTGCTCATTCTGCTCGTCGAAAATCTTGTTTGGTGCCACTCCGCCCTTGCCCTCCGTCCGAGGTCTCCGAATGATGTTAGACACAGTTGATTTGCTTAGATTGATCATATCAGCTATTTGGCGATGTGAATATCCTATTTTGAACTGTTCCAGGATGAATTTTCTTTTTCAATGGTAGTCCGTTTGCCCATAGTCCTTGTTGGCAGATAGCACCCGAGATGTAGGATATCACTAAGTTGACTACGGAGGATTGGTGTATTAAAACCGAAAATATTCAACCACCCAGGTGTCCATAAATAATCTGTGACCATACATTTTTTTACATAACCCGACCTAGCAGATGGGGAAACACCGGTTTAATAGGGTCAATTAATATTAATTTTGGTGTTTAATATATGTACCTGTCTTCGGTCTTTGGAATTTTTAAAAAATAATGAATAATTAGTTTATGGCAAGCAATTACAATTTTTTCTAGACACCGTTCAAAATAAACTGTGAGACACTGTATGTCAGTCTAAACAAAGTATACAACCAAAACTTTTAAGTATAAAAAGCGAAATATTCAAAAATCTGTGTCGCCTGCGTCCATATATCATTGACAATTGTTTCTAATAAAGTCTGAAAACACATGCATTTTTACATAAATACAATGACTTTACCAGCACTTTTCAGTACGTTGGCAATATCTAATACGTATACGCAAGAGCATAGCGAGCCTTTTGTACGGGCGAGAGACGAATTGTAATTCTTGCATCCCCTTAAGCCCCACGTTATGGTGAATGTTGAGGAGAGAAGCTGTACGCGCCCATACTTGGCTACGTTCATGCGTGTATGACTTAGAAATTTCCTAGTAGCTACATATATCTCCAAACATCAAACAATTTAAGCTGTACTTATCAATCATATAAACAAAAAATATAACATTAAACGAACAACTCTCCCTACCCTAACTCCGAAGAGAAGATTGTTTTCCGACTGTGATTAGCAGATATAATACATATATCAAACTATTCGACAGTCGGTCACGGCCGGCTGCAACGTCCTTTATTATTTTTATTATATTTTATATAATTATGCTAATTCTGTATAGCAACACAAATGCCAAAGTTTCCAAGGAGTGCCGTAAGTCGATGACTACCTATCGAGTGATGAGTGTTTTGCTGTCTTGTCTTATACTCATGTATTGTATACTGCCACTGGTGGAACTGTTCTGGATTGTTGGCATCGACGCATCGACTAAGCCATTTCCATATAAAATGCTGTTTCCTTTCAACCCGTACAACAGCTGGATACCATATTCGCTAACGTACATATTTACAGCATATGCTGGCATTTGTGTAGTTACAACTCTATTTGCTGAAGATTCCATATTTGGATTCTTTATAACATACACTTGCGGACAATTTCGATTACTGCATGAGAGAATTGATGTTTTAATGGATTCCACCAATGTACAATTAAAATCTAACATGAAACAGATTCACTTAAGACAAATACTGGAGCTTTACAGCATAGCTCAGCATCAAAACAAGATTATTTGGTAAGCATTCAAATGTATGATACTTTATTTATTCAGTTAAGTAATATGACAGCTGTTATTTTTATGCCAAATTTAACACTAAGTGAATGTAGAGCATCCATTTACATCATCATTATCTATTCAATTTAAATATAGAAAGTAAAAATCACAGTCTTCAGCTTAACTTCGTCGGGCGCGACTGCGACTGACTGCGACAATTTGTGGTCAATAAGTTTAGTGGCAATAATATTAGTGGTAAAGTTAAGTATAATATTAATGTCGTTTTAATTATAACAATATTCCTGTGTTTAGACTATGAAATCTGTGTTAAATTCGTGTGTGAAACTCATGCCTAACTCAAATTTTTGGCGCATTCAAAACAATAACAAATAACAACAAGTAAGAATGCTGTTGTCGAGTTAGCTCGACTACGATATAGCCTAAACCCAGTTGTTAAATATATTCTAGTTTTATTGGCAATTTCGCTTTAAGATGATTTGCATTCAAATGTTCAGTTTTGCAAGTGCATTTCTTACAGAGTATCTGTACTCACCATACCGAACTGACCCGGACTGGCTGGCTACAAACACGTATGTACGTATACATGCATACGTGCATAAATACAGAAATAGTAGTTATCGGGGCTCTGCAGAATACACACAAATATATAAACGCTTGCGGATTCTGATAGAAATAAGATCAATATGAGAATATATTTTCGACCATAATCAATAATATGTAAATGCATATTATGTATAAATTAGAAGCCTCTGCCTCTTAAATTTATTGCTATCGGAAATTGAAATGTATTGATAATTGAGAAACTGAGGCAGTTATCGATAAAATATTCAAACTTGCGCCTGGTATACGAGATCTTATATTCCAAATTTGAAGTCTCTAGCTCTTAAAGTCTCTGAGATCCGCGTGTTCATACAGACGGACAGACGGACACACAGGGCTACATCGACTCGGCTTTTGATCCTGATCAAGAATACATATACTTTATGGGGTCGGAGATGCTTCTTTCTGCCTGTTACATACATTTGCAAAAACCCATTATACCCTTTTTACCCATTTTTAATGAGTATTAACAAATCACAGTGCGTTGCCCTTTCAATTTTAGCTTTGAGTTCAAGTCGAGCTAAAGTTTTGATTATCTTGTTCTATCCCATGCACTTTTCCGTCTACGGCCCGCTGAGCTTCCATCAGTGCTGATACAAACGACGCAGGAGCACCATCACCAACAGCAACAACACTTACTGCAACAACGTAAACAGCAATCACGACACCAGAAACAAGACCAGCAGCTACAACACCACTAATATCAACAGCCCCCACAACAGCAATATCAGTTTGGACAACAGTCTCATCTGTGCCATAAGCACTCTCAGCACCAATTTGACAGCATAATATCCAAATTCGACAACTTGAGCGATACTCTTAAGGCCGGGATGAGCATATTGCACGCCGTACTTGCAAATAGATGAGCCGATTGTGATGCACATTGGTGTGTGGAACGCCAATGGCCTTGCAAGTAACGCCAATGAGTTGGAGATATTTATTTATCGCCATTAAACAGATGTAATGCTGGTATACGAGACTCACTATTGCTCCACTACTACACACTCCAGGCTACGATATCCACCTTCCTAATCATTCCATCTCTGTGGTGCAGCGTTGGACACACGCCGTGGGATTGCACATGCGGAGTGAGAAGTACTACTCGGCAATCATAGGCCAACAGCAATTGACTTTGCTGTGTACGTTGAGATCCGGTCTGACTGTCTTGGTATATCCGAGCGCATCTAGCTTAACTACGAACACATCCCTTTGATCGTTGAGTACAAAGTGGCTGCAAATAAATACTCCCAAGACACTTCTTCTGCCGTGCAAGGCAAACATCCCACGATTCCGACAGAGGTTGAAGCAGCTTGTCAACTTGAACATGGACCTGAGTTCACCGGCTGATATTGACGTGGAATTATTCCTGCGTAATGTTAACGCGGCCGCAGAATATTTTATTCTTGGCAAGCCACTTTGTTCGCCTCCAGTACAGCTCAGACTTATTTTGAGACCTGAGATATGCGCTTGCGTAATCCGTTGGATCTAAGAGACTTAAGGCGGGCTGCGCACGAGCTACGAAAATTGATTTTTGGCACTTAGAGCCAATATTTTCAAGATAAGGCCCGCAGGCTGAATTCCACTAAAGCCACTGGCTATAATGATGTCGACGACAGAGTTGCTAAGGCCCTCCCAGAGAAGGAAGTGAAGTTCTTGGTGTTGAAGGACGCTGCACATCAACTTAGGTCTACCGACAGCAATGAAACAAATGTAATACTTATTGTTATGTTTTACCTGATAAGACCAGTTCTATGTTTATATAATAGATTTTAAGTCACTGTTAAAATAAATTAATCAACCTATTGAAAGGCTTTAAAATATTGATTTGTAAAGTTGTGAATAATACCAAAAAGGTATAATAGTATATTGGTTTTGTTGAATATCCGTCATGCTGTCCGTCCGTCTGTCCGTCTGTATGAACGCACGTTTCTCCTTAGAGATAGAGACCTGAAACTTCGAACGTATACTGGAAAGTACCCTCAAAAGTTTAAGTGTCTTGGGTTTGGTCGTACGTCCACTAGGGAGCTAAAAGACCCCGAAATTCGATTTTAGCAAATCGATAAATCCACATACGAGTATTTCCCCCCCCCCCCATCACCCCCGCCCCTAAAATTTGTAAATGGCTATATCTTCCGCAGTTTTTTAGTAGGGCACGTCAAATTTGGTAGGTTTATTACTGGTAGTCGCCTTTAAGAACCGGTAACAAATTCGTGTTGCCACGCCCACACCTGCGCCTATAATCGATAATTCCGTTTGTAAATCGATAACTCCGTATATCTCCGAAAATTTTAAAGATAGAGTAACCAGAATAGAAGGTAATTTGCTGGTAACCTCCTCCAAGGATTGGCATACCGCCCCCAGGAACTTCGTCCCTATAAATTTAAAATGCGCATATCTGCCGTAATTTGCAAGCTAGAGTCGAAAAATTTTGAAGGTATGTCACTGGTAACTCACCCAAAGATCGATAAAAAAAATTGGATTGGCACGCCCACTCCACCTACCTAAACCGATACACCTGTTGGTGTAAATCGATAAGCCCATATATCTCACGCAATTTGAGAACTTAAGTCACCAAAGTTTAAAGGTATATGTGTTACTAGCCTTCATAAATGCGGATAAAGAATTTTGGACCACGCCGAATCTCGCCAACAAAATACCATAAATGGCTGTATCTCCCGCAATTTAAGAGCTACAGTTACCAAACTTAGAAGGTATATTGCTAAGATGGAACTCCAAAATTTTTTGGGCCACGCCCACTCCCGCCCCCAAAACCGATAAACGTCCATATCCCCCGCAATTCAAGTTAGTTAGTTACCAAATTGGGTAGGAAGATTATTAGAAAACTTTTCTATAATTTTTTTGGACAATGCCTACTCCCGCCCCTAAAGTCTCGAAATGAGTGAAGTGTCTGCTCTCCCCGTGTAATTCTGCTCACCGTCTTTAAAAGTCACGTTCACTTATATTCAAATCATATACATATTTATTAGTAGAGAATTAACAGAATGTGTTCCCATTCAAAAAGGCAAACTTGGACAGTATTTCTTGACAAATTATGGTATGATAGTGTTTCGCTGTCGGTTACGTCCGACTGCAACGTTCTATCTTGTTTTTAAACATAATTGCGAAAAAAAAATAAAATTAAGGACATGGCTATAACGGCTCAGCTGTTCATCCTGATCAATAATATATATACTTTATGGGATCGGAGATGCTTCGTTCTGCCTGCTTCATACAATCGCACAAAACCGTTATCCCGTTTTCCCGTTGCGCTTTTAAAAGCTGAAAGCAGGGGTTATTTACTCTTTGGAACGTACGGGCATGGGGAACGCAATGGATACGAAAAATCATTGCCTATCGTTACATCCACTACTTTTTATCTACTCCTATATCATAAGCTGCTTTAAAATCGCACCAACAACCTGCGTTGTAAACAAACATTTCGAGCACCACCAGATAATTTTACACCAATAGACGAAATGATTAGCGGGATTCTTGAAATATGGCACTCTTACATCGGTTCGCTGCTTCAGCACCGGGATGTTGCTGCACTCCTCCTCACTGTTACCGCATATTTATTTTTCTTCATTTTTTCTGGTCAACACCCAGGACCATCAGATTACCGCCTTTTTGTGCATATAAGCTTTGCCCAAGTTCTAGGAATGTGTATTATCTTGTGTTCTCCTCCATCTTCAACTGATTTGAATATATTTGTATTTTTTCAATTTGACTTATAAAAATTTATTTTTAGTTTTGCCAAACGGTTGGAAGACTTCTTTAATCCCATACTTCTTGTGAATCTGACCATTTCGGCACTTCTTATATGCATGGTGGGCTTTCAGCTCGTTACTGTAAGTATTTATTTTTAATTATCTAGTAATTTCATCTATTGTCATTCATATTAACAGGGTAAAAACATGTTTATTGGAGACTACATTAAGTTCGTCGTTTACATCTCATCGGCAATATCGCAGTTATACATACTTTGCGGCAACGGTCATACATTAATACAACATGTAAGCGTTAAAAATGTAATCTTTATTATTGTACATTATTTCGAATGACGTAAGCATATAGGATTCACCAAAGTTTTTCGAGCAGTTCAATCTCTAATATGCGTAAAGGCAAAATTAAATAAACAATATTTTTTTGAGCTATTGAGCAGATCAATCAACTTTCCATTAAAATATAAATTATCAATTAAAAAAAACAAGTACGATGCTGTAGTCGAGTTGGCTCGACTACAATATACCCTTAACCAAGTTGTTAAATATATTCTAGTTTTATTGGCCAATTTTCATTTAAGATGATTTGCACTTAAATGTTCAGTTCTGCAAGTGCATTTCTTACAGAGCCGAACTGGCTGGCTACAAACAGACATACATACGTAAACGAAAACAGTAGTTATCGGGGCTCTGCAGAATACGTGCCATCTCTTTCTCTCACATGCGCTCACCTATTTATGCATACAGAAAATGCTTGCGGCAATAGATCAATAACATGTATAAGCATATTATGTATAAATTAGAAGCCTCTTGAATTACGGAATTTATTGCTATCGGTAATCGAAATGTATCGATAATTCAGAAACTGAGGCAGTTATCGATAAAATAAAGCAAACTTGATCTGAGCCTGGTACACGAGAACTTGTATTCCAAATTTGAAGTCGCTAGCTCTTATAGTCTCTGTGATCCGCGTGTTCATACAGACGGGCGGACAGGACTATATCGACTCGGCTGTTGATCCAGATCAAGAAAATATATAGTTTATGGGGTCCTTCTGCCTGTTACATACATTTGCGCAAAACCATTATACCCTTTTTACCCACTTTTAATTGGTTAAGGGTATAACAAGAGAGAGTAGCAGTGTGTAACCAGGAAATAATGTCCATTCAATTGCGGGAGATATCTTCCGCTCATTTATTCCGTAGTTTAAGAGCTAAGGTTGCAAAACTTCGAATAAGTGTTACTATCTTACATCTATCTCAATCTGAAATGCAGACTTGGACAGTATTTCTTGGCTGCACACAAATTATGGTATCATAGTATTTTGCTGTCGGTTACGTCCGTACGTAAGAATCGTTGCTTCCACAAAGCAGATTTTGTTAAACTTAATCAATTATTATTTGACACAGATTGGTCAGAACTTTATGCCTGCACCAATTTGGATACTGCTTTGTCAATATTTTATACGACCGTCGACTCAAATTTGGATGCTTGAGTTCCAAGTATGAATCCTGTGAATGCTAAGCGGCCTCTCTGCTTTTCGCCGGAATTACCTAGGTTGAAAGAAGTCAAGGTATTTAAGAAATTTAATAGATCGAGTAATCATTTGGATTACTCTCGATATTTGTTACTGGAGCAACTTTTATTTCTCATAATTCGCGTAGCTACAATAATTACCTTCTTCGCTGTAAGCTGCAATTTGCATAAGATCTATATCTATTCTATATCTTTGATGATCAGGATTCTGCCGATCTGTTTGCTGAGTATTTTCAATCTAATTATACCTCTACTATCTTCTCGCCAAACATACCATATCCTTTTCCTGTACAAAGAGCCAATTGCATTTTTGGCCCTGTGATCACTTTAGAGTCACTTCTTGCAGACCCACGTTCTATCAAGCCTGGGTTTTCGCCATGTCCTGATGGAGTCCCTGGATTTGTACTTAAGTACTGTTCTGAGTCTCTTTGCAACCCTTTACTTAAATTATTTACCTTGTCTGTCGATAGTTGTTGTTTTCCCACTATTTGGATAATAAAGGATTCCTTTTATTATTCGTCTCCATCACAATGGCTCAAAGTCCGATGTAAAAAACTACAATGGTATTTCCAAATTGTCCGCAATAGCTAAGGCATTTGAGAAAATCGTAACAACGCAACTGCAACACTTATGTAGGTCTATTATTTCACCATTCTAGCATGGTTTTGTGAAATGTAGGTCCAGTACCACTAACATTCTTGAATTTACTTCACTTGTGATCAAGGGATTTCAGAATAAAATGCAAACTGATGTCGTTTATACAGAATTCAGTAATGCCTTTGATTCCGTTAACCATTGTTACCTTCTTCATAAGCTAAACCTTATAGGATTTCCTACTAACTTTCTTACGTGGATTTCGGAGTACCTAAATAACAGAACTCAAAAAACTGTATTTATACAGTTTATAACCTATCCTAGTCACCTCTGGGGTATCCCACCTGGGCCCTGTGCTTGTTACCTATTTTGTTATGACATTCCTTCTGTAATATTGAATTCTAACGTACGAGTGTACGCTGATGACGTCAAATTGTGCCTGACGTACAGTGACGACAAGCTTATTTAGGACAGTGTGTAATATACCTACCAAATTTGACGTTCCCTATTCAAAAACTGCGGAAGCTATGTGGAATTTATTGCTATCGGAAATCTAAATCTATCGATAATTCAGAGACTGAAGCAGTTATCGATAAAATAAAGCAAACTTGATCTGCGCCTGGTATACGAGATCTTATATTCCAAATTTGAAGTCACTAGCTCTTATAGTCTCTGAGATGCGCGTGTTCATACAGACGGACAGACAGACAGACAGACGGACAGGGCTATACCGACTCGGCTATTGATCCTGATCAAGAATATAAATACTTTATGGGGTCGGAGATGCTTCTTTCTGCCTGTTACATACATTTGCACAAAACCATTATACCCTTTTTACCCATTTTTAATGGGTTCAGGGTATAAACATGAGTACCCTTGTTATAGGAAACCTTATAAATATCCACCAAGCTATGATGAAGAAGTTAACAAGCAATTGAAAGAAATTATGTAACAAGGTATTATACGACCCTCTAATTCACCTTATTGTTCTCCTATTTGTGTAGTACCAAAAAAAGAAGATGCATCAGGAAAGAAAAAATATATAATAGTCGTAGACTATCGCAGCCTTAACGAAAAATCAGTTAGCGATAAATTTCCCATACCTGTAATGGATGAAATATTAGACAAATTAGGAAAATGTCAATATTTCACAACAATCGATTTAGCTAAAGGATTTCATCAAACTCCGATGGACGAAAAATCAATAGCAACAAGAACCGACAGCGAAATACTATTATACCTTAATTTGTGTACAGTTTTGGGGGCGGGAGTGGGCGTGCCCCAAAAAAATTTGGAGTTCGATCTTAGTAATATACCTTTTAAGTTTGGTAACTGTAGCTCTTAAATTGCGGGAGATACAGGCATTTATCGTTATTTGTGGTCGGAAGTGGGCGTGGTCCAAAATTTGTATACTATTATATTAAAAAGGTATAATAGTCTATTGGTTTTGTGCAATGTCCGTCATGCTGTCCGTCCGTCTGTCCGTCTGTATGAACGCGCGTTCCTCCGACACCCTTAGAGAAAGAGACTTGAAACTTTGAAAGTATACTGGAAAGTACCCTCAAAAGTTAAAGTGTCTTGGGTTTGGACCTACGTCCACTAGGGAGCTAGAAAATCGCGAAAATCGATTTTAGCAAATCGATAAATCCACATATCTCTTAGAATTTAATGGATACAGTCACCAATTTTGGTTGGTATGTTGTTGGCGAGGTCCTTGAAAGATTGGCATGTGCCACGCCCACCTCCGACGCCCCCATCACCCCCGCCCCTAAAATTTTCAAATGGCTATATCTTCCGCAGTTTTTGAGTAGGGAACGTCAAATTTGGTAGGTATATTACTGCTAGTCACCTTTAAGAACCGATAATAAATTTGTGGTGCCACGCCCACATCTGCGCCTATAATCGACAATTCCGATTATTAATCGATAATTCCGTATATCTCCGAACATTTTAAAGATAGAGTAACCAAACTTGAAGGTTAATTTGCTGGTAACCTCCTCCAAAGATTGGCATACCAATTTTTGGACCACGCCCACTTCCGCCGCCCCCAGGAACTTCGTCCCTAAAAATTTAAAATGCGCATATCTGCCGTAATTTGCAAGCTAGAGTCGCAAAATTTTGCAGGTATGTTACTGGTAACACCCCCTTGGATCGATAAAAAAAATTGGATGGCCACGCCCACTCCACCTACCTAAATCGATACACCTGTTGGTGTAAGTCGATAAGCCCATATATCTCACGCAATTTGAAAACTTAAGTCACCAAATTTTAAAGGTATATTGCTAGTAACAACCTTCATAAATGGGGAAAAAAAATTTTGGACCACGCCCACTCCCGCCCACAAAAAACGATAAATGCCTGTATCTCCCGCAATTTACTTAACAGAATACTTAACATATGCTGTTAATTTTGGCGCAATGCTGCTTATCTTGCAATTTGGTCACTCTTAATCGAGCGCGTCAAATTGTGCCACCTCTTTTTTTATAAAATTTCTCAATTTTGTATAAAATATTAATTCTAGTAGTTCGATTGTTAAAATTCAAAACTAACAGCGATATTTTTTTAACGCGATAGTTTAATCGCATGCTCACAGCAGCTCTACACGAGTCAAGGTAGCATCACAATAGAAACTCGAGAATTTAGTCCGATTAATATAAATATAAATTTATAATTATTTAAATATATTTTATATTTATAATATATATATATATATATATTAATATATTATATTTATAAATATTAAATTAATTTATGCAATGGTATAATAGTATTTCGCTGTCGGTTGCGTCCGACTGCAACGTTCTATCTTGTTTTTACTTGTTTTTGAAAGGTGTTACTAGCAATATACATTTAAAATTTGGTGACTTAAGTTTTCAAATTGCGTGAGATATATGGGGTTATCGATTTACACCAACAGGTGTATCGGTTTAGGTAGGTGGAGTGGGCGTGACCATCCAATTTTTTTTATCGATCTTTAGGGGAGTTACCAGTAACATACCTGCAAAATTTTGCGACTCTAGCTTGCAAACAACCTACCAACCAAAATTGATGACTGTATTCATTAAATTGTAAGAGATATGGGGACTTATCGATTTGCTAAAATCGAGTTTATCGATTTTGTAGCTCCCTAGTGGACGTAGGTCCAAACCCAAGACACTTTAACTTTTGAGGGTACTTTCCAGTATACGTTCCAAGTTTCAAGTCTCTATCTCTAAGGGTGTCGGAGCAACGCGCGTTCATACGGACGGACAGACGGACAGACAGCATGACGGACATTGCACAAAACCAATATACTATTATACCTTTTTGGTATAATAGTATAAAAACAGCATTCTCAACCAAAGCAGGACATTTCGAATATACATGAATGCCATTTGGCTTGAAAAATGCACCTGCAACCTTTCAACGTTGTATGAACAATCTTTTAGGAGACTTAATTTACAAAAATTTTCTAGTTTACGTGAATGACATAATAGTGTATTCCACTTCATTGGAAGAACACATATTAGCATTAAAGAATGTTTTTAGAAGGCTCAGAGAAGCAAATCTAAAACTACGACTAGATAAGTGCGAATTCATGAAAAAAAAAACTGAATTTTTAGGACATATAATAACAACGGAAGGAATAAAATCAAACCCAGTCAAAATAAAAGCTGTTAAAGAATTTCCAATCCCCAAGACTCAAAAATAAATCAAAAGATTCCTAGGATAATATGGATTTTACAGGAAATTCATACCAAATTTCGCAAAAGTTGTGAAACCAATAACAATAAAGCTAAAGAAAGGAGCAAAAGTCAACGAAAAAGAAATAACATACATAGAAGCCTTTGAGAAACTAAAGTTACTCATACTATCAGACCCAATATTGGTATATCCGGATTTTAAGAAAAAATTCTCACTTACTACAGACGCTAGTAATTAGGAGCGTTAGGAGCAGTTTTATCACAAGATCACAAACCAATATATTATGCTAGCAGAACTTTAAACGAGCACGAGATAAAATACTCAGCAATAGAAATAGAATTATTAGCAATAATATGGGCAACGAAAAATTTCAGATCATACTTATTTGGTAGAAATTTTGAAATACTTAGCGATCACAAACCTCTTATATGGCTAAATAACATAAAAGAGCCAAACATTAAGTTACAAAGGTGGAAGATAAGACTAAACGAATTCGATTATGTAATCAAATACATACCAGGCAAAGAAAACTACGTAGCTGATGCACTTTGAAGAATTAAAACAGAAGAAAATAACGTAGAAGAAAATTTCATGGGGAATGCTCAAGATAGCATAGCACCGACAATGCATAGCGAAAATGCATAGAGCAAGAGAAGATAATTATAATCATCAAATAGAAATATAAAGGGAAATACCGAAAATATAAAGAAAATAAGCTATTTTTACAAAACTAAGATTATAATAAATTACATAGAAATGACAACGGAAAAAGCAAAAGTGATCATAAAGGAATATCTGTGTGCAAAAAACAGCGTCATATACTTCCCACATGAAGGTGACTACGTAATATTTCAAAAAGCTTATTTAGAAATAATACAAAGAGATTGTCCGATAAAAACATTTTCATTTTGCTTGCCCTTTGCTTTTGCTGAGCGCAAGCAGCAGCTGCAATTCGGCAGCTAATTAGTTCTATTTCGTCAATCGAGAATTCAAGTCGCGGCACGGTATTCGACACCGCTTGCCAACAAATTAATTCAAACAATTAAAAGTGTAAAGCTCAAATCGGAGCTTATAATAAATAATTGTAACTATTTTAATTTTGGCCACGAAGGCAAATAAACTTAATTTATAGAAAAGCAAATTTCGGTGCATTTCTATTTATTTGTTTGACTTTTGGAAAAACTCGATAGCTATTGAAAAAGCTCAATAGCTCAACATTGGTGACCCCGACGTGATTCTCTTGTTTATTAAGTGCGTTTAATAAACAACATCACAAACAAAACAACAATACAAAACAAAACATAGTGATCTAATTAGCTCTGTTTGTTTAAATAAATACAAATTATTTAAAGTAAAGAGTTAATAAAACTTGCGCCCGCGCTCTTGCATTGTTTTCGATATTCTCGGTTCTTTTGTGCTCACTTTCGGTTCAAGTGTTTGCCCTCAAATTGACATTGGCGCCTGCGCAGTCGATTCGCTTATCGTGTTTGCTTTAACAGTTGCAGCAGCCGTTTCTGCATTGTTATTGTTTGTCCCATTTCGTTTTGCTTGCGCTTATGAACAAGGTGTTTGCCCCCAATTGACATTGCGTCGTTTGAACTGGTGTGTTAAAGTTGTAGTGAAAAATTCCGTGATTCCTAAAGGAATATTAAAATGCATAATTCTGCTGCCGTTCAGTCTCGTACTGCCCCGTTTTACAAAGCCAAGGCCAAAGCTATTGATGAGCAGATAAAACGGATGGCCAAAGCTATCGCTCCGGAGCAAATTGTGAATCTCAGCGAAGAAGAGTTGGCTGTTAGGCTCAAGGCGTTGGAAAGTGCTAAGCAGGCATTTTACAATATGCATGACGCGTTGGAGGAGCTGGATTATGATGAAATCGGGAGTGAATTACGGGCATGTTTTGATGACTTATCAATATTAGTTGAAACTAGCTTGCGACGCGAAATTAACAAACGAAAGTTATCGTCGCCGTTGTGCTCGACTATGAGGCAAGAGTCCTGTGGTGACAATCACACCTTGTCTCAAAGCCGAGTCCGGTTGCCTGAGATCAAGCTGCCCGAGTTTAGTGGAGGATACACAAAGTTTGCAGAGTTCATAGCGATGTTCTCTTCAATCATTGATGCGGATTCAGGACTTTCGGATGTGGAGAAGTTTCAGCACTTGCGATCGTGTCTGAAAGGATCCGCCTTGGATAGTGTTTCTTCGTTGGAAATCAGCAGCGCTAACTATCCAGTTGCATTGGATCTCCTTAAAAAACGATTTAACAACAAGCGTCTCATTTTCCAAGCACATATCACGGAGATATTGGGATTAGATTGCATCGAGTCGTCATCAGCGGTAAAACTTCGAACCCTTTCGGATACGGTTAACTCCAACATGCGCGCTCTACAAAGCCTGGGCAACGTTCAGCAGATTGCGGGTTTCATTATCGTGCACAGTTTGCTGCAGAAAGTGGACAAGGCAACGCAGATCAGTTGGGAGGAGACAACACCGGTGGATACTATTCCGACTTGTGAGCAGTTCTTGGAATTTCTGGATCGACGATGTCAAAGGTTGGAAAATGTGGAACACGCTATGGCAACGTATACGCCTAGCTCTAAGGTGGGAAAAAGTAGTAAAATCGTTAACACCAGCAGAAAGGTCTTTGTCGCTACTAACTCCAACACAAATAAATGTGTGTTTTGTGAGACCTTTGGCCACTTAATTTATAACTGTTCCCGTTTTGGAAATCTGTCTCCGCAACTGCGTCTACGAGAGGTAAAGAAGCTCAACCTTTGCATTAATTGCCTGTGTAAAGGTCATCGGCTAAAGGAGTGCAGCTCCACTACCTGCAACCGCTGCAAGGCCAAGCATCATACGCTTCTGCATTTTGAGAATCAGATTGACGGCTCTCAAGTTAACTTTGCTTCGCATCCGCCTGCTGCAAACCCTTCGGCAACACTTGTAGCCCAAAATCTTAGTCAAGACGTGGTGCTCTTGGCAACTGCTGTAATCAACATTAGAACTGGAGTACTGGAGTTTTAGTCCCTTGCCAAGTGCTACTGGATTCTGGATCGCACGTGCACATCATCACATCTCGTTTAGCTCAACACCTCCAGCTGCGCAAGCATCGCTCCCCTACTTTGATCTCAGGGTTGGGGGAGTCTACTGTTGCCTCAGAAGGCTATTCAGCCGATATAAGTTTTCAATCGCGAGCATCTGCGTACTCTGCTGACATCTCAGTTCTCGTAGCTCCGTCTATAACTGGAAATCAGCCTAGCTACGATGTCAACACTGAGCTCTGGAATGTACCCTCAAATATTCGCTTGGCTGATCCAGAGTTCTTCAAGGCGCACAAAATTGATTTGCTAATTGGAGCTGGCCTGTTTTTTGAATTGTTGTGTGTCGGTCAAATCAAAATCGCTCCTGGTTTGCCCATTCTTCAAAAAACTCAACTGGGCTGGATAGTGACAGGAGGAACTTCTTCAGCGAGCCCTGCCTCATTGATGGTCACTAGCTCGGTTCTGATGCCAAATCCAAGCCCAGATCACAAGCTTGATGAAATCGTTCGTCGGTTTTGGGAGGTAGAATCGTGTTCCCGTTTAGTCAACGAATCTACCAAGGAGGAACTTGATTGCGAAGCGCATTTTAAACAAACTTTTGCTCGTTTGGACACTGGCGAATATTCGGTTCGCCTTCCAGTCAAGCATGCTGTGGATCTAATTGGAGATTCGTATCAGCAGGCATATCGTCGTTTTTGCAACCTGGAACGCAAATTAGAACGTCATCCTGGTTTGAAGTCGCAATATTCAGCATTTATCAAGGAGTATCTGTATTTGAATCACATGTCTCTTGTGGAGTCGGACATGCTAAGTCGCTGCAAGTATTATCTTCCTCATCATTGTGTTCTTAAGGAAGATAGCTCAACAACTAAGCTTAGAGTTGTTTTTGATGGTTCGGCCGTGTCTTCGTCTGGCTATTCCCTGAATGAAATCCTCATGGCAGGCCCAACAATTCAACTCAAGCTGTTCGCTACACTGTTGCAGTTTAGGACATTCCCAATAGCCCTGACTGGTGACATTAGCAAAATGTACAGGTGCGTTAGGATGGCTGAACCCGATTCCTATCTGCAATGTATCTTATGGCGTGATTCACCTCATCAGGAAATTCAAGTTTTCAAGCTGGATACTGTCACCTATGGCACAAAGCCAGCTTCTTTTCTGGCGGTTCGTTCCATGCAGCAATTAGCTATTGATGAAAGAAGTTCATTTCCTGCTGGATCTAAAGTGATTTTGAGCGACTTTTATGTAGATGATCTCATCACTGGATGTGACTCTGCCGAGGAAGTAATTTATATTATGGAGCAAACAGTCAGCCTGCTTCGAAAGGGAAACTTTAAACTTAGGAAGTGGTGCTCCAACGATCCTCGCGTACTTCAGCACGTTCCTGATGAGGAAAAGGAGACTTTTTTAAAATTTGACGATGGCACGGATGTCACGAAGACTCTCGGACTTGCGTGGGATCCAGCCTCTGACTGCCTTCTGTTCAACTTTTCGCCTATGAAAGCGCCTGGAAAGCCTAGCAAACGGTCTGTGCTGTCTACCATTGCTCGGTTCTATGACCCGCTTGGACTTATCGGACCCGTGGTAGCCAAGGCCAAGATCTTTTTGCAGCACATTTGGAGAGAGCAATTGGATTGGGATGAGAGTCTTCCTGCTTCTTTGCACTGTTCTTGGAATAGCTTGTGTGCCGATATTTGCAACACAGAGCAAATAAAACTCCCTCGACTGGTCGTTGTTCCAAAGGGCATCATCGAAGTTCATGGTTTTAGTGATGCGAGCATTGAGGCTTACGGTGGATGCATTTACGTTGTATCCATAACAGAGGGACGGCGCATAGCTCATTTGTTGTGCTCTAAGTCTCGTGTGGCACCTTTACGAACTCTCACCGTACCAAAGCTGGAATTATCTGCTGCTGCACTGCTATCTCAACTTATTCGCGAAGTAGCTCAAATGAAGTTATTTAACTGCAGATACTATTGTTGGTCGGATTCGGCAGTTGTCTTATCCTGGATACGTGATGAGCCTTCGCGCTTCCAAACGTTCACGGCTAATCGGATATCTTTAATACAAGAGCTTACGACAGGAATGGAATGGCGCTACGTACCGACGGAATGCAACCCGGCAGACATTCTTTCTAGAGGAGCACTTCCAAGCGACCTTTTAGAATCATCGTTGTGGTCTCATGGTCCCGATTTCTTAACCAAAGGAGAGTGCGACTGGCCCGCATCATGTTTACATGCCAGGACGCTTCCTGAGCTGCGGCAAAAGGTGCTAGTTACTATCTCTAGATGCTCTAATGTCAGCTTAGGATGCAAGTTTGCAAATTCCTTTCATAACCTGCGTCGTGTCTTCGGATTTATATATAAATTTCGAAATCGCATCAGGCATGCCAGTTTAACAGTAGATTGGATACACAAGGGCACTCAACTACTCTTGCGGAGCATCCAGATGGCGAATCTGAGTGATGAGTATAGGGCTCTTCAAGACGGACGGACTATCAAATCATCCAGCTCTATTGCCTCGCTTACCCCATTCATCGATGAGTTTGGACTTATTCGTGTTGGTGGCCGTCTAAAACACTCGAGCCTGGATTTCGATGGTCAGCATCCGATCATACTTCCGGGACATCATCCTGTCACACGCGCCATCATCATGCATTTTCACAGACGTCAGCTGCATGCCGGACCTCGTTCTCTGCTTGCTCATATTCGGCTCCACTATTGGCCTATTGGTGGGCGTAAGACTGTCTCCATCGTAACAACAAAATGCATTATGTGTTTTCGAGCAAAACCGGTCCTGGTTGAGACAATCATGGCTGATCTTCCCCGCGATCGTGTTAGTGGCTCGCATCCTTTCGCTGTCACTGGAGTGGACTATTGTGGACCGTTTTATTACAAGAGCGAGATTCGTAACAAAGGACCAGTAAAATGCTACATCTCGGTCTTCATTTGCTTCGCAACAAAGGCGGTGCATCTCGAACTGGTTCCTGATTTGTCAACAGCAGCCTTTCTCAATGCACTTAAGAGGTTTATTCTTACCAGATGTAAACCTGTTCGCAAATGGTCGGACAATGCGACAAATTTCGTCGGAGCCAAGAATGACTTAGCTGAACTCAAGCGACTCTTCCTCAGCGAGAAGCACATCGACTCTGTCCGAGAGTTTTGTGTCTCTGACGACATCGAATGGGAATTCATCCCACCTCGCTCACCACACTTTGGTGGACTTTGGGAGGCGGCGGTGAAGAGAGCAAAATACCATTTCTATCGGTCGGTCGGACCCTCGGTTTTGCCCCTGGATGATCTGCGCACACTGGTTTGCCACATTGGGGCAATAATAAACTCTCGACCTCTTTTTCCACTTTCAGAGCACCCTGCAGATCTGGATGTGTTAACTCCTGCGCACTTCCTTGGTACTGCGCCGCTCACACTTTATCCGGAGCCGGATGTCACCAAGCTAAACGTTAGCCGCCTAGATCGATGGCAGCGTATAGCTTATTATCAGCAAATTTTCTGGAGTCGTTGGCGTGATGAATATTTAACGCTTCTTCAGCAACGGTCCAAATGGAGAACATCCTGCCCGGGCGTTCACATCAACGATGTTGTCCTTGTAAAGGATGAAAACTTGCCACCCCTTAAATGGCCACTGGCTCGTGTGGTCGAGCTTGTTGCTGGTGCTGACGGCGTTTCCAGAGTAGCTGTTCTCAAGACGTCAACTGGAACAATAAAGAGAGCTGTGCGCAAGTTGTGTGCGCTTCCGAAAGAGGATGCTGTTGAAAGCCCGTGTCTTTCAACGGGGGGAGAATGTTTGGTTACGCAGGCGTCCGCGCCAAACAACAATTAAAGCAGCTTCTCTCTTTATATTTTTTCTCTTTGATAAGTTATGCTCTGCGCAGCATAAAGAGCAAATTAACGTAACGATCATAACTGTTGTTTTGTATATGCTCATCGGCATTTCGTTTTATTGCATTTGTTTTCATTTTGCTTGCCCTTTGCTTTTGCTGAGCGCAAGCAGCAGCTGCAATTCGGCAGCTAATTAGTTCTATTTCGTCAATCGAGAATTCAAGTCGCGGCACGGTATTCGACACCGCTTGCCAACAAATTAATTCAAACAATTAAAAGTGTAAAGCTCAAATCGGAGCTTATAATAAATAATTGTAACTATTTTAATTTTGGCCACGAAGGCAAATAAACTTAATTTATAGAAAAGCAAATTTCGGTGCATTTCTATTTATTTGTGTGACTTTTGGAAAAATTCGATAGCTATTGAAAAAGCTCAATAGCTCAACAGTAATGTTTAAAGAAAAATATTATTTCCCAGATTACCAAAAACTAATACAAAACATAATTAACGAATGCGAAATCTGTAATATATCAAAGGATACAAAATTTAGTTATGAAATAACACCTGAGGTTTTCAACCCAAGAGAGAAATACGTTATAGTTTTTTATATGATCAATAATAAGCAATTTTTATCATGCATAGACGTATACTCAAAGTACGCTACATTAATAGAAATAAATGGTAAAGATTGGTTAGAAGCAAAAAGAGCATTGTTAAAAATATTCAACGAAATGGAAAAACCGTTGAAAATAAAAGCAGACAAAGACTCAGCTCTCATGAGCTCAGCATTAACAAGTAAGATGCTGTAGTCGAGTTAACTCGAGTACGATATACCCTTAACCCAGTTGTTAAATATATTCAAGTTTTCTTGGCAAATTTCCCTTTAAGATGATTTACACTCAAATGCCCGAACTGAATGGCTACAAACATGTGCATTTACATACATAAATACACACATAACCATGTACACGAAAGAGTAGTTATCGGGGCTCTGCAGAATACACACAAATATATTGACGCTAGCGTCGATTATCATGTCATCTCTTTCTCACACATGCGCTCGCATTTTTAAATGCATACAGAAAATGCTTGCGGCTGCAGTCGCAGAAATATGCTTGTCAAATTTAAGCTTGGGATCTAAAATGATACCCAAATCATCAACCCATTCTATGCGTTCCAGTGGTTTGCCATTAAGGAAATAATCGATTAAAAAAGGCATTCGCCTATAAAAGGACATAATAAATTAAAACGACACCAGGCTTCAAAACTATCTAAGTCAGCTTGAAGCCTCTGTCCATTAAGAGAGTCAGTAGTTGATAAACACAACTTAACGTCATCGGCGTACATCAGTACCCGAGAATAACTTATAACGGACGGAAGGTCATTTATAAATAAAGTAAATAACAAGGGACCAAGGTGACTTCCTTGTGGTACTCCGGAAGTAACCTGAAAAGACTTTGAGATGAAACCTCTAAAGAAAACTCTCTGTGTTCTTGATAGTAAATATTTTGAGATCCTATTAATCAGTAGAAGGAAGTGCTGTTGAACCACGCTTTGTGTTGACAAAGTCATAGAAACGTTTAAGATCCCGCTGAAATTGTAAACTACAGTTTCTTAGGTAATCCTTATAACATTTGTCATTTATAACAGAGAAATTGCATCGTGCAATCAAATAACGAGAGTAATCCAAGGAAGAGCCAGTTTCCCTGAATTTCTTGAACATTCTCGACTTTCGATTTTTATACTATTATACCAAAATGGTATAATAGTATATTGGTTTTGTGCAATGTCCGTCATGCTGTCTGTCCGTCTGTCCGTCCGTATGAACGCGCGTTCCTCCGACACCCTTAGAGATAGAGACTTGAAACTTGGAACGTATACTGGAAAGTACCCTCAAAAGTTAAAGTGTCTTGGGTTTGGACCTACGTCCACTAGGGAGCTAGAAAATCGATAAATTCGGTTTTAGCAAATCGATAAATCCACATATCTCTTACAATTTAATGAATACAGTCACCAAATTTGGTTGGTAGGTTGTTGGCGAGGTCCTTGAAAGATCGGCACATGCCACGCCCACCTCCGACGCCCCCTTCACCCCCGCCCCTAAAATTTTCAAATGGATATATCTTCTGCAGTTTTTGAGTAGGGAACGTCAAATTTGGTAGGTATATTACTGGTAGTCGCCTTTAAGAACCGATAACAAATTTGTGGTGCCACGCCCACACCTGCGCCTATAATCGACAATTCCGATTATTAATCGATAACTCCGTATATCTCCGAACATTTTAAAGATAGAGTAACCAAACTTGGAAGGTAATTTGCTGGTAACCTCCTCAAAAGATTGGCATACCAATTTTTGGACCACGCCCACATCCGCCGCCCCCAGGAACTTCGTCCCTAGAAATTTAAAATGCGCATATCTGCCGTAATTTGCAAGCTAGAGTCGCAAAATTTTGCAGGTATGTTACTGGTAACTCCCCCAAAGATCGATAAAAAAATTGGATGGCCACGCCCACTCCACCTACCTAAACCGATACACCAGGTGGTGTAAATCGATAAACCCATATATCTCACGCAATTTAAAAATTTAAGTCACCAAATTTTAAAGGTATATTGCTATTAACACCCTTCATAAATGTGGAAAAAAAATTTTGGACCACGCCCACTCCCGCCCACAAAAAACGATAAATGCCTGTATCTCCCGCAATTCAAGAGCTACAGTTTCCAAACTTAGAAGGTATATTACTAAGACCGAACTCCAAAATTTTTTTGGGACACGCCCACTCCCGCCCCCAAAACCGTTAAACGCCCATATCCCCCGCAATTCAAGTATTTCTTAACTGTACACAAATTGAGGTATAATAGTATTCCGCTGTCGGTTACGTCCGACTGCAACGTTCTATCTTGTTTAAATTGATAAATTCTTGCGTAAGCCACACAGGTTTATTAGACCTACATGGCTCACGATCAGGAACACACAAGTCAAATAAATCGTCCAGAGTTTTGTAAAAGATGTTGATTGCTCCATCCATGTCCTCACAACTATAAAGCTGGGACCAGTCAGTCTGCAATAAGAGTCAAGTTAATTTGACAAAATCGTTTTTCCGAAACTGGCGAACTCGCCCTGATAGCTTGTTATCCTGACTTGATAGCTTAGTGGGAAAATCAAACAGTACTTCCAGAGTAGGGTGATAGGGATCTTCAGGATAGGACATGGGTTCGGAACGGGAAACACAGAAAAAGTAGGTATCCATGTAGGAATGAGAAAAGACGGAACAAAAGGGAACTCGAAGTGGTCACCGTTATTGAGAGACGGGACACTGAGAAAGAACAGAGAAAGAACAGTGAGAGAACACAGAGAGAATGCGAGTGAGTTTTGCGATCATTCGGTGCCGAGATCTCGTCTTAAACGCACGCGCATAAAGCACGCAAGCAATTCGTCAAAATTGTCTAATCGTAAAGTTAAAGTGAATATGTACTATTTAGTAAAACCCAACAATAATATTAATAAACTATCATAATAATAAACGTGGATAAACAACCATATCTTACAAATGGGAGTTCGTCCGGGATTTTAAACAATAATATCCTACAAATGGGGGCTCAACCGGGAACTAAATAGAAACTTTACATAACAATTCACTTGAACATTGTGCGATTTTAAAATTGCGTAATTTGTGCTGTGCGGTAGTCCACTAAGACTTAAAGGCGAGTGAAAGAGAAGGCTGTATGCAGTGGAACGGAATTTCAAAGAGTTGTGAAATTCGTTTTTGCATTACAAGCGTCGAGACATCGAATCAAGGAAACGGCGAAGGAAGGCGACGCTAAAGAGTGCAGAAGAAAAGGCGTGCGTGTACAGACGAGTAAAGGCAAGCAGCTGAGGCTTGTAGCAAAGTCTGGTACAGCGACGACAAAGGCTGTCTGTATTAGAGTCGACGAGAGAAGCCGTTAGAGCAGAGGCGCAATTCGTTGGAAGCAGAGGCGCCAGCAGCGAGATGATCAGAGGATAAGACAACATAAGCAGTGGCGAGAGTGTTGTTGCAGTGTGAGCGGATCGAGACGAGAGGCGTGTGGAAAGAAGAAGGCGCAGACGACAAGAGAGCAGCGGCAGGGGACGTGCGTATACAGAGAATAGAGGCAAACAGTTGTAGTTTGTGAGTATAATCTGGTATAGCGGCGACAAATGCAGTGATGAGGTCGTGGTGTGAGTTGCCGAAAGTTCTTCGACGCCAGGGGTGAGACGAATGCTACGAGGGAAGCAGAAAAAATTAACAGAAGAACTAACATAGCGTTAAGTGTAATCGTTAACAGTCGCAAATGTGTATGCACTGTTAAGGTTAAAGATGAGTCAACATAAGTTAAGTTTAACATTGATCTTGCGTGTTGCCGTCGGCATTTGGCCGAGTCGGCAGAGTTTGAAAAATAATTAATTGTGTAATTAATTGTAACGTAACGTAACAAAATGAACAGAAGCGAAATCTTGGCATTGCGTGTAGCGGACTTGCGGGTGAAGTTATCAGAGTTTAGACTTGGTGCAAATGGGAAAAAATTAGAGTTGCAAAATAGACTAATGAATCATTTTGGGTTGCAGAGTGTTGAAGACAATGAGCAAGATAGTGATATTTCTGATAATGAAGTACTAGATACAACAGTAATGGATAGTGTAACAAGTCAGAGCCGACAAAGAGAAGCCGTACCTATGGCAAGGTCATGGTTTACACTAGAGGATGTTGAAGGCAGTGTTTCACAGTTTTCTGGTTCAAATTCCCCAGACATTAATCAGTGGATAGGAGAACTCGAAGAGTGTGCGATTACTGTAGAGTGGAGTCAGCTTCAGTTGTTTGTTTATGCCAAACAATTGCTTAGTGGTGCAGCAAAGTTGTTTGTACGTAGCCAGCGGGATATTCGTGATTGGAACGCATTAAAGAGAGTGTTGATCGACGAATTTGCAGTAAGAGTGTCGTCAGCTGAAATTCACCGTAGACTTGGCAAAAGGCAGCTGATGAGAAATGAAACGTTACAGGAATACCTATATAGTCTGATGGAAATAGCAAAGCCCATTAATTTGGAAGATGACAGTTTGATAGAGTATTTCATTGGTGGTATTCCCGACTCTAGAACTAATAAGGCATTGTTGTACCAAGCCAGGAGTATGAGACAGTTGAAGATACAGATTGAGGCATATCAGAAGATGCGAGGACCGAAATTCGAATGTAGCTCACAGGCCAGCAAAGGTGAGAATGAAAGGGAAAGAACGTCAAACATGGTGAGGAAATGTTTTAAGTGTGGCGACGAATCACATTTGCAAAGGGATTGCAAGAGAGACTTCGCGTGTTTCAAATGTGGTCAACCAGGACATATAGCATCTCAGTGTAGAGTCGAAGTGCAGTTGGAGCAAGAAAGATCAACCAATATTGTGAAGGATGAATGTGTAACAACGCCATCAAGCATGTTTACATCATCCGGATGGGAATTGAAAACGGTTGTGCACTCGAAAGTTAGTTTTAAAGCACGGGTGGATTCAGGAGCAGATCTAAGCTTGATGCGTAGAAAGGTGTTCTTTAAATTTGAAAACAGTGTCTTGACAGGTAGTTCAAAATGTGTGACAGGAATAGGAAAGGCTCAAATTATGACATATGGCAGTTTTATAACCTTTGTGCACATTGATGGCATTGGTATGGAAGTCGAGTTTCATGTTGTTGCCGATGAAGATATGAGGTTTGACGCGATTTTGGGTAGGACAATTCTAAAGGATGTCGACCTGAGAGTGTCCATGAATGGAATAGAGCTTGTACGCAAAGTTGTGGAAGTGCCTGCGGTCAACAGAAATATACACAATAGTCAGAAAGAGCATGGTTCTTGTTCGGAGCTGCAGAATGAGAGTACAGATTTGTGTATGCTTACTTCAGAGCAGAGTGAAGACATGTTTGATGTTACTCTGAATGATTTGAATCACAGTCAGGCAGGCAATGCAAAGAAGTGTTTAGCAAATTGCGAGCAGAATACTGTAGATGGACAAGTTAAGGACCGGCTGACAGAAAATATTATTGAGCTAATTACCGTAAAGAAGAAAGAGTACCCGCAAGTAACTAGATGGGTTAGATACGTGCAAAATTGTGAATTCGTGTTGTCAGAAACTGTTTTGCTAAAGAAAGAAGGGCAAGTGACAGAAGAGATAGAAAATATGGTCGAGAATAAAGGAAATGGGGACTATGTGAATCAGTTCTTAATTAAAGTTGCGAAAAGAGCCTCTGATCGGAAAAGAAAGAAAGGAAAAGTTGTAAAGTGCATTCCATATGGATCGTTGTCCCATGGTATGTTTGAAGTTAAGAGAGATCAAAATAGAGAAGGGCTGAGCCGAATATCAACTGTGGCAGAGTATATGAAGGAGTTCGGGGCGAATCCTAGGTCCGGAGGGCCGAATGTAGGAATGAGAAAAGACGGAACAAAAGGGAACTCGAAGTGGTCACCGTTATTGAGAGACGGGACACTGAGAAAGAACAGAGAAAGAACAGTGAGAGAACACAGAGAGAATGCGAGTGAGTTTTGCGATCATTCGGTGCCGAGATCTCGTCTTAAACGCACGCGCATAAAGCACGCAAGCAATTCGTCAAAATTGTCTAATCGTAAAGTTAAAGTGAATATGTACTATTTAGTAAAACCCAACAATAATATTAATAAACTATCATAATAATAAACGTGGATAAACAACCATATCTTACAAATGGGAGTTCGTCCGGGATTTTAAACAATAATATCCTACATCCATGACAAGATCAAGCATCTTATCCAACGAATTTGGGATAGCATTGATTTGACTCAAAGATATCCCAAACCAACCGTCGAGAAACTCACTCTGAGTCGTAGGTATCAAGACACTTGAGTCTGGACAAGAAGTCCATGTAGTTCCAGTGAGATTAAAATCTCCAAGAACTATAAGAAAGTCACGATCAGAAAGTTTAGTAGACACAGCTAATATAGCATCCAAATGGGACAGATATATGGAAATATCTGAACACGGTGGGATGAAGGAACACATAATAAAAATACCAACACCATTTACACACAATTTAACAACAATAAACTTAATATCTATAGAATTATCTGTCATTACTAACTCAGAAGATAAATCAGTATGGATAGCAATAAGTACACCTCCGCCTCGACGGAGATTGCGATCTTTTCTATAGATAGTGAATCAATTAGATAAAATTTGAGAACTTAAAATGTCGGGCTTTAACCAGGTTTCCGAAAAGGCAACGACATGATAAGGAAAAGAAGTACTATTTAAGTATAAATTTGTGAGTTTACTACCCAAACCTCTTACGTTTTGATAGCCAAATAAGAGAGATCTAGTTAATTTTTTGTGCTATCAGAAACAGCAAAAGGTTTGTGTAAACAACCACTAGGAGAAGGAAGAATAATCGGAGACCGATTTTTCTTTTTCACAGTATATTCCATTACAACATTGTCCGGCCAGAATTTTTTTCAACAAATGTTACTGAAATATTCAGGCGAAACTTTTATCTTAAAGGAAGAAATTTCCCGAATATAGGAAAATTGAAATTTTTCCACCTTTATGGGTGCTTTAATTTTAGCCTATATATAAGACTTAACATCATCCGATGTGATATCAGGGGAAAGCCTGGAAACAAATATTTGTTTATTAGGTGGAACACCTACTGGGGTCGTGGGCAACAGCATGAGGTGGAGCTGTAACTTTGGTTTTATGACCAGTCGACTCAACTGATACATTATCACCAGCATTTATATTTGCATCCACGGTGCTAACTCTCACTGAGTCATCAATATTAACGGGAATGGAGGGCACAACATCAATAGGCATTAAGTTGTGACTTCCATCACTTCCACTTTGGAGAGACGAGGAAGAAAGATTTATAAGCTCAATGTGGACACTTGAGACGAGACCGAGAGTTCATTTGGGCCCACAGACAGCCTAAAGTTTGCCTTTTTACGCTTTGGAGAATCATTCAAAAGTTTCATGCCCTTGATATCATTCTCCAAAGCCGAGAATCCATCGAAAAGTTTTTTAAACCTACCGAAAAGATCTCCAAAGCCAATCTTTGTCTGCCTGATAAAACCCATCATGTCCCTTTCGATATCCCTGCACTTATCACAAGTCCACTTTAAGCCTGATTTTGCATTAATCAGGTCAATGATACGGCCGTTCAGGCCAGCGCATTTTTCGTGTGATACATTGTCACACAACCAGCAGCCAACAAAACCCGACTTAATATTTGTACGGACCTGGCAATTTTTATTATAGCACACACTCGACATTATTATAAAATGAAATTAAAATAAGTTTATAAAATTCAAAATATACTGCGCAAACAAGAGCAAAAGTAAATTATTATTATTATTAGATTAGGGGGTGTGTGCACTGCGACCTGATAGGTCTAGTGTGCCCTTTTTGGGCTTAAAGCTCCGCCATCAAACCAAGCTCTTGCACGAATGCTAGAATTTTTATTGGGTTGAGGGCTACTATGTCATTGCTCATCATGACATGCATCCCTAGGATGTTGCTTCTCGGCCTTGCTAAGGCGACACACTCTGCTAGGATGTGCATTGAGGATTCCTCCTCACCTTCACAGAACCTGCAGAGTTCGCTACTAATTATACCTAGCTTGGCTAGGTGACTTCTTAGTCTACAGTGTCCCGTCAGTAGACATGTGAGTATTCTAAGATTGTTTTTACTCATGGCTATAATCTGCTCAAATCGCTTATGATTATAGCCACCCAAAAGACATTTGGGTTGTCGGAGTCCTGGTGCCTCTGCCCAGCTCCGCTGCCTCCTCTGTCTTTCTTCGTTTCTAAGCTCCTGTCTTGCTTGTCTGTCGGCCAGTTCGTTCCCTACTATGTCCGTGTGGCCCGGGACCCATCTTAGGGTGAGCCTATTGGTTGCCCCGAGTCGGTCAAGTCTGGATCGTGCTTCTAGAACCACTTTAGAAGTGATTTTCGTCCCACTAATAGCGTTTAACGCTGCTTGACTGTCGGATAGGATGGATATATCCGTATTCCGGTAGTTGCGCACCAGGTTAAAATCCGCACACCTTCCTATCGCACACACTTCAGCTTGGAATATGCTGGTTTTCGTTCCTAGGGATTCGAGATAAGATATCCGAGGGCCCACCACTCCTAGACCTGTGCCCTGGTTGGTGAGTGATCCGTCGGTGTACCATTTTATGGTGTGCGGTTTCATGGGATGGATGTCATCCAGTGACGACCATTCCTGTTTGCTACTCATATGAACTTTGAAATTACGCTCGAATATGTATTCGGCTGCCATTTCATTCCTAGGTTGAACCAGCAGGGGAAGTTCATCTGAAAGTCGTTGGGCATCTTTTTTGCTAAGGATGTGATAGCCTCCAACTCCTTCCGCTGACATCCTTAAGAGTGTAGCTTTCTGTTGGAGCCTTATTGTGTGGTGGGTGGTGTTATCTCCATTAAGGCTTCCAAGGCCATTGTTGGACAGGTGCGCATTGCCCCTGTCATGCATATGCAGGCCAGTCTCTGCAGTTTCTGCAGCTCTCTTTTCACAGTGATAAGCTGCGCTATATCACCCCATGCTATTACTCCATAAGTCAGCATGGGTGATGTGCCCCATGACTTTCCGGCTATACTCCGGCACGTATAGAGCGCTCTTGAGCACTTCTATACCGTGTTTTGTACATGGGTGCCAAAGTTTAGCTTGCTGTCAAATGTGACCCCTAGGTACTTAACTTCCCTACTGGTTTCTAATAGGCATCCTGAGAGCCGTATTTGTTTCATCCTCTGAAGCTTGTACCGTCTAGTAAAGGGGACGATGACTGTTTTTGTAGGGTTTAAGTTGAGCCCAACCTCCATACACCAGTCACTCGTTATTTTTAACCCTGTGTGGACTATATCGCAGAGTGTCTCCTCGAATTTGCCTCGCGCTATTATGACAATATCATCGGCATAGCCTTGACATTGAATACCTCTGGTGGTAAGTCTGTTGAGTAGTTCGTCTATTAACAGACTCCAGAGTAGCGGAGACAGTACACCATCTTGGGGGCACCTTTGGTGGTTAAGACTGTTACTTCGCTGTCATGCGTTGATGAGGTGGCTTGTCTGGACCCCAGTAGTGCCAGTATCCACCTACTGGTAGTGGTGTCCAGGCCCCTTCGTGCGAGGGTGGCCTCAATCGCATCGTGTGACGTATTGTCAAAGGCACCTTCTATGTCCAAGAACGCGCAAAGTGCTATCTCCTTATTATACCCTGAACCCATTAAAAATGGGTAAAAAGGGTATAATGGTTTTGTGCAAATGTATGTAACAGGCAGAAGGAAGCATCTCCGACCCCATAAAGTATATATATTCTTGATCAGGATCAATAGCCGAGTCGATCTAGCCCTGTCCGTCTGTCTGTCCGTCTGTCCGTCTGTCCGTCTGTCTGTCTGTCCGTCTGTATGAACACGCGGATCTCAGAGACTATAAGAGCTACAGACTTCAAATTTGGAATATAAGATCTCGTATACCAGGCGCAGATCAAGTTCGAATATTTTATCGATAACTGCCTCAGTTTCTGAATTATCGATACATTTAGATTTCTGATAGCAGTAAATTCCACATATCTCTCACAATTTAATGGATACAGTCACCAATTTTGGTTGGTAGGTTGTTGGCGAGGTCCTTCAAAGATCGGCATGTGCCACGCCCACCTCCGACGCCCCCATCACCCCCGCCCCTAAAATTTTCAAATGGCTATATCTTCGGCAGTTTTTGAGTAGGGAACGTCAAATTTGGTAGGTATATTACTGGTAGTCGCCCTTAGGAACCGATAACAAATTTGTGGTGCCACGCCCACACCTGCGCCTATAATCGACAATTCCGATTGTAAATCGATAGCTCCCTATATCTCCGAACATTTTAAAGATAGAGTAACCAAACTTGGAAGGCAATTTGCTGGTAACCTCCTCCAAAGATTGGCATACCAATTTTTGGACCACGCCCACATCCGCCGCCCCCAGGAACTTCGTCCCTAGAAATTTAAAATGCGCATATCTGCCCTAATTTGCAAGCTAGAGTCGCAAAATTTTGCAGGTATGTTACTGGTAACTCCCCCAAAGATCGATAAAAAAATTGGATGGCCACGCCCACTCCACCTACCTAAACCGATACACCTGTTGGTGTAAATCGATAAACCCATATATCTCGCGCAATTTGAAAACTTAAGTCACCAAATTTTAAAGGTATATTACTAGTAACACCCTTCATAAATGTGGAAAGAAAATTTTGGACCACGCCCACTCCCGCCCACAAAAAACGAAAAATGCCTGTATCTCCCTCAATTTAAGAGCTACAGTTACCAAACTTAGAAGGTATATTACTAAGATCGAACTCCAAAATATTTTGAGCCACGCCCACTCCCGCCCACAAAAAACGATAAATGCCTGTATCTCCCGCAATTCAAGAGCTACAGTTACCAAACTTAGAAGGTATATTACTAAGATCGGGCCACGCCCACTCCAGCCCCCAAAAACGATAAACCTATAATGCATTTAAAGATTGGTTCAGGGTATATGGTAGTCGAGCTCACTCGACTACAGCGTTCTTACTTGTTTTTAACTGTTGAGTTTAGCATGCTCTTCAGTTGATAAAGTGCCGTGTCCGTAGACCTGCCTGCTCTATAAGCATGCTGCATTGTATGCAGCGGATTCTGCTTCAGCAGAGTGCTTCTAATGTTGTAGTCCACCAGCTTTTCCAATGTTTTCAGTAAAAACGATGTCAAGCTGATGGGTCTGAAGGACTTTGGATTGCTGATGTCTTTCTTCCCAGCCTTGGGGATGAAGACCACCCTAGCACTTCTCCAAGCGCTCGGTATAAAACCGAGGGCAAGGCTACCCAGCAGTATCTTCTTGATGCGAGAAAGGAGTAAGTCCTTACCGATCTGTAAGAATACTGGCGATATCCCGTCTAAGCCGGGAGATTTGTTGGGCTGGAAAGTGCCAATTGCCCATTTCAATCTCTCGGCTGTGACTGTCAGCTTGGCACATGCCCAGTCATCAGTCGATGATCTATATCTGGTCCCCCTCACGATATCTTCTTCCCGATAGAGTATGCTACCTGGGAAGTGCGTTTCGAAGAGGAGCTCTAATCTTTACATATTGTTGCTCGTAAAGGAGTTGTCTCTACCTTTCAGTGATAAGTTAGCATCAGGCGATCGCTTGGACATTGCTCTGAGGAGCCTGGCGCTTTCGCTTGTACTAACTATGCTTTCACAAAAGTTCCTATAGTTCTGCCTTTTGGCCTTCCTAATCTCCTTGTTATAGGAGGTCAGACTTTCTCGGTACCTCTCCCATTCTACGTCTCTCTTTGCTTTGTTCAAGAGGCGACGTGTGGTTAAACGTAGCCTTTCCAGTCTCTCGTTCCACCAGGGAGCATCTTTGACCATGCGCTTTTTCCCTAACGGGCAGCTATCTATAAAAGCATCTGTTATGCTTTTATTTAAAATTCCTGCAGCTCTCTCTAGTTCAAGTGGGGTTCTGGGTATACCAGACGTCCCGTTGGAGAGGTTGAGCTCTAGGGTGGACTTGAACTTTTCCCAGTCCGTCTTTCTGGGGTTCCTACTGGGAATGTTTCTATCCGTATTTAGCTGTAGCTTAAATAGGATTATTTTATGGTCTGACATGGATTCCTCTGGTAACACCTGCCAGTCCCTAAGGTGAGGTTTTAGGTTCCGACTGACCAGGGTGATGTCTAGAACCTCCTCTCTAACTCTTGTTACAAATGTCGGTGTAGATCCGACATTACCTAATTCTAGATTATGGTTTACAATAAAATCAGCGAGGTACTCACCTCTCTTATTTATGTCGCTGCTGCCCCATATTGGGTGGTGCGGGTGGGTGGTGCAGTACTCCACCAGTCTCTCAATTTCTGGTGGTGGGTAGGCTCCATCTCCTGCGAAGTATGCAGACACAACAACCATAGAGGCAGTGTCACCGGTGGCCTGAACCACTATCGGAACACAGTCTCTAGTTAAAAATTCTGAAAGGATAGTGAAATTAATACTTTTCCTCACCATGATACATGCTCTAGGTGCTAGATTTCTCTGGTCCCAGATTACCTTTGATTCGGATGTATAAAGGACTTTAATGCCGTTATACATCCATGGCTCCTGTACCAGGGCTAGCCCAAGATGTTTTTTGGTGAACATTCTAGCCAGCACCGCCGAGGCTGCTTTGGCATGGTGAATTTTCACCTGGGCTTTCCTGGTATCGATGATTTTAGTCATCGACTAGAGGATGGGCTCCAGTTGCCATGGTGTCTGTGTCCTGGAGCTGCCCTCGTCAGCGCTGCTCGTCATCGTGACGTCAGCAACTGCCGCATCCTCCTGCAGCTCCTCTGCTAACTCCTGTGAGGACAGTACCACCTCATGGTCCCCCACCTCCTCTTCGTGGCAGAGCGTCACATCCGCCAGATCCTCGTCCTCTGTGAGGTCCTCCGACATGTCGGCGGGCTGTAGCGGGTGGCTGCTCGGTACTGCCACGGGAGCAAAAGATGTGGAGGGGATGTCCTCCACATCTGCCTCCCTGTCCTTCGGTTCGGGTGGTTTGTTTGCCCCGACCTTCTTCTTGAGACCATTCACATGGATGGTCCCATACCGAGAGGAGAGTTGATGTCCTCTTTCCTCAATAGCCTTTTTGGATAGTTCATCTATCCCAATAACTAGGAGTGATCCTCCTTCTTCGTCCCTCCTGGATATTACCTTCTAGGCCTCGGTTTCTAAACTATTCTGGTTCCTGAGCAGAGCCAAAATAAATTCCAAGGACCTGTCAAGGCTTCTTGGGCAGTATATGGTGATACTGTTTGCATGTAAGGGGCACGCCCTTCCTCAAGCGCAGCTTCGGTGCGATGGCTCTCAACCATTTGGCTGAGTCTTCGTTGGAGCATTCAATGATCAGGAAACCAACCCGAAAATGAATGCCCCCAAACGAGACCGCCCGTCCTGACTCAAAAATCTCGTCTAGGATTGTATCCTCCAGCACAGACATGTCTTCGTGACTGAGCATTACCTGGGGGTATTCCACAGGTAGCACGGCCACTTTTACTTTCTTCGCCATGTCTGCGTATGACGATCGAGGTCCCGCGGGTGCCGGAGGGTTGGTCCTCATGGCCGCACGTGACGTACTTGGACGCGTGTCCAAGCCTTCTGGGGCCTTGTTGGCCGGTGTTCTCGCTGCTAGCTTCTTCTTGGGGGCTTCCGCCTGCTGGCATGCCCTTTTTGGGGTTGCCATCGGTGGCGTGAGGGTGCTGCTACGCCTCTTTGTGGCTGGTGTCGGTGCCACAGCTGCCTCCCTTGGCTCCTTCGCCTTTTTTAGGGCCTCGTCTGGAGCAAGCCCTTGTTGGAGGTACCGGAGGTACCACTTGACCCGTGAACCGCAACGATTTCGTCGGTTTGGGTCATCCAACCCACCTGGTTCGCCCCTCGGTGGCAGGAATTGCGCCTTCTTCCTTGGGCGTTGTCCGCCCTGCCTGGCAGCAGCATTTGGTGCAGGGTGTGGTGGTCGGGATGGTCCGACCACATTCCTGATTGCCTGCTGCGCTCTTCCGGTTGGCGCTGGAACAGCACGGGGTGGAGGCTGGTCTGCCACCCTTATGTTTCTTCGCCAGTTAGTGTCCCGATTCTCGATTATTTGATTCGGGGCTTGCTGTGCCTGTGGCACTCTCTTGTGCTAGCGTAGCACGGTGTAGAGGCTGTTTTACCATACTGAAGGATCTCCGACCGTCCAGGTCTCGATCCTCCATCTGTCTAGCGACACTCTCCGCTGGGATGTCCTGCGGAATGAAAATTTTGCTAAATTCTTTTGACATATTATGTCCCACGAGCTGCGGAGAAGTAGGTGTCCACCCGGGCATAGATCCGCGATACCCGGGTAGGGTGAATAGCCATTTGCCTGAGCCCACCGTTAATAACTGGGCTATTTGTTTAAACCGGGCCCCCAGCCAGGCTGACTATCGGCACGGTACGATTGACACCTTAGCCCGCCCCGGTGTGAGACTTAGTGGGATAGGATAGGTAGGTAAGTCTGTGAGGAGGTTGGGGGTGTGTGAGGCTATACTTTTAAGAGGCGGCAACACAAACGCCTTGTCAGTACGCATTCGGTGTCGTACCCGCTGTTTGTCCAGGACTGCTTATTTACGAGAATTCTCGAGTTATTCGCAGCTAACCTCCCAATGGGAGTCCGTTCGCTATCCGCAACCCGCGACCCGCCTGGTGGCCTCAACTCAGCCCCGTCCGAACAATTCCAAAAGCTCTTACGCCCAGGCAAAAGTAAATAAATAAATAGAAATAAAAGTATAAAGAGAAAAAAAGAACAGACACAATTTAGCCTTTAGCACACCCAAGGGTTAATGTAAAAGAGATGAAGCTATGTACTTACACACAACAACAACGTTTAAAACAGAAAATATAAAAGGGCGCGGGCGCGACGACCGAAAATAAATTATGAGTATCACAACGGAATAGGAGAGCAAGATAGAAAAAAGAGCGAAAACAGCTACCAGCAACAATGTTAATGCGAGCGCGCGAGAGAAACACAAGCAAGAGCGTAAAAGTACAACAACAAACAAACACAAATAAAAACACCAAAGCTTGATTTGAGCTGCCGTTTGTTGTTGTACGATACGAAAGAACGCCTTCTTTTAATTGTTTAAACTAAATTAAAGTTCAACAATGTGTTTAACATCGACCGGCAAAACACAGAAATTGACAATATTTTGTTCTAGCACAAAAGTATCACGGTTAAACAAGTAAATACGATGAGAAATAAATAAATTTCGATGCGCAATATAAAACACGTCCGTTGCGAATAGCGAGCGAGTGAGTAAATTATAGACTAAGCTATTTAAACGGTAGACAACGGCCAGTATCTCCACAGTGATCGCTCTGGACGATCGTAGCATTATTGTAAGCCTATATATGAATATATAACCAATATATTGTACATCACAATATGGCATATTTTTATACTATTATACCAAAATGGTATAATTATACTATTATACCAAATGGTATAATAGTATATTGGTTTTGTGCAACGTCCGTCATGCTGTCTGTCCGTCTGTCCGTCTGTATGAACGCGCGTTCCTCCGACACCCTAGAGATAGAGACTTGAAACTTGGAACGTATACTGGAAAGTACCCTCAAAAGTTAAAGTGTCTTGGGTTTGGACTTACGTCCACTAGGGAGGTAGAAAACCGCGAAAATCGATTTTAGCAAATCGATAAATCCCCATATCTCTTACAATTTAATGAATACAGTCACCAATTTTGGTTGGTATGTTGTTGGCGAGGTCCTTGAAAGATCGGCATATGCCACGCCCACCTCCGACGCCCCCTTCACCCCCGCCCCTAAAATTTCCGCAGTTTTTGAGTAGGGAAAGTCAAATTTGGTAGGTATATTACTGGTAGTCTCCTTTAAGAATCGATAACAAATTTGTGGTGCCACGCCCACACCTGCGCCTATAATCGACAATTCCGATTATTAATCGATAACACTGTTTATCTCCGAACATTTTAAAGATAGAGTAACCAAACTTGGAAGGTAATTTGCTAGTAACCTCCTTCAAAGATTGGCATACCAATTTTTGGACCACGCCCACATCCGCCGCCCTCAGGAACTTCGTCCCTAGAAATTTAAAATGCGCATATCTGCCGTAATTTGAAAGCTAGAGTCGCAAAATTTTGCAGGTATGTTACTGATAACACCCCCTAGGATCGATGAAAATATTGGATGGCAACGCCCACTCCACCTACCTAAACCGATACACCTGTTGTTGTAAATCGATAAACCCATATATCTCACACAATTTGAAAACTTAAGTCACCAAATTTTAAAGGTATATTGCTAGTAACACCCTTCATAAATGTGGAAAAAAATTTTGGACCACGCCAACTCCCGCCCACAAAAAACGAAAAATGTCTGTATCTCCGGCAATTTAAGAGCTACAGTTACAAAATTTAGAAGGTATATTACTAAGATTGAACTCCAAAATTTTTTCGGTTTCCCACTCCCACCCCCAAAACCAATAAACGCCCATATCCCCCGGAATTCAAGTATTTCTTAACTGTACACAAATAAAGGTATAATAGTATTTCGCTGTCGGTTACGTCCGACTGCAACGTTCTATCTTGTTGATATCAAATTTGCGTATATTTGTTTTATAGACTAAGCTATTTAAACGGTAGACAACGGCCAGTATCTCCACAGTGATCGTTTTGGACGATCGTAGCATTATTGTAAGCCTATATATGAAAATATAACCAATATATTGTGAAATTTATTTTCTATAATTCGCAGAGCTGAATAAGATTGGAGAGAATGATAAGAATGTTTACGTCTGATTCGACACAAGGCGATATTTTCCAAACTGAGTTCAGCTACTTTGTTTCCACATACACGGGGAAACCAAGAGCCGAACATTGGATGTCTGCTTCGATCATAAGTTATAGAACTGTCAGGACTGTATATATTATTATAAGTATTATAGTTTTATGTATTTATTCCTCAAGATTAAAGGACAGGTTGGCCAACTGCCAGTGCAGCTATGCGAAATGTGGCAACTTTTGGCGGACCTGGAGCACTTGTAACTGGTGGATATTGTGCAACGGGAATTTTGAGCTTTGGAAATCATGGCTGGAAGCCGATCCAGTTCTAACGAAACACAGCCTCGTTCAGCTGCTCATTCTGGCTGAGCCTCAATAGGCGCCTGTGGCAGCGACTTCATTGATATGTAGGAGACCCTCAATTTCGAGACAGTTAACAGAGACGTCCAATCCGCAGAGCATATATAGCCGGAGAGCATTTGCCATGTTTACTGGTACTGTTTACATTGTCTTCAGCTTCTTCTGATCTGAATGCGGCTTAGCAATCCTGCCGTAGAATACGTATTTATGTATGGATTCTTACCTACCTTTGAAATCATTCAAACTGAGCATTGAAAACACTATTCTTTATTTATGGATGAAGGAAGGGGCATAGAGAGTATTCTTATCTTTTACTCTGTTTGGTTACGCATGGATCCGCGCCAAACAACAATTAAAGCAGCTTCGCTCTTAATATTTATCTCTTTGATAAGTTATGCTCTGCGTTCGCTTGGCTGATCCAGAGTTCGTTAAGGCGCACAAAATTGATTTGTTAATTGGAGCTGGCCTGTTTTTTGAATTGTTGTGTGTCGGTCAAAACAAAATCGCCCCTGGTTTGCCTATTCTTCAAAAACTCAACTGGGCTGGATAGTGACAGGAGGAACTTCTTCAGCGAGCCCTGCCTCATTGATGGTCACTAGCTCGGTTCTGATGCCAAATCCTGGCCCAGATCACAAGCTTGATGAAATCGTTCGTCGGTTTTGGGAGGTAGAATCGTGTTCCCGTTTAGTCAACGATTCTACCAATTTGCTCGTTTGGACACTGGCAAATATTCGGTTCGCCTTCCAGTCAAGCATGCTGTGGATCTAATTGGAGATTCGTATCAGCAGGCATATCGTCGTTCTTGCAAACTGGAACGCAAATTAGAACGTCATCCTTGTTTGAAGTCGCAATATTCAGCATTTATCAAGTAGTATGTGGATTTGAATCACATGTCTCTTGTGGAGTCGCACATGCTAAGTCGCTGCAAGTATTATCTTCCTCATCATTGTGTTCTTAAGGAAGACAGCTCAACAACTAAGCTTAGAGTTGTTTTTGATGGTTCGGCCGTGTCTTCGTCTGGTTATTCCCTGAATGAAATCCTCATGGCAGGCCCAACTATTCAACGCAAGCTGTTCGCTACACTGTTGCAGTTTAGGACATTCCCAATAGCCCTGACTGGTGACATTAGCAAAATGTATAGGTGCGTTAGGATGGCTGAACCCGATTTCTATCTGCAATGTATCTTATGGCGTGATTCGCCTCATCAGGAAATTCAAGTTTTCAAGCTGGATACTGTCACCTATGGCACAAAGCCAGCTTCTTTTCTGGCGGTTTGTTCCATGCAGCAATTAGCTATTGATGAAAGAAGATCATTTCCTGCTGGATCTAAAGTGATCTTGAGCGATTTTTATGTAGATGATCTCATCACTGGAGGTGACTCTGCCGAGGAAGTAGTTTATATTATGGAGCAAACAGTCAGTCTGCTTCGAAAGGGAAACTTTAAACTTAGGAAGTGGTGCTCCAACGATCCTCGCGGGCTTCAACTATGAAAGCGCCTGGAAAGCCAAGTAAACGGTCTGTGCTCTCTACCATTGCTTGGTTCTATGACCCGCTTAGACTTATCGGACCCATGGTAGCCAAGACCAAGATCTTTTCGCAGCACATTTGGAGAGAACAATTGGATTGGGATGAGAGTCTTCCTGCTTCTTTGCACTGTTTTTGGAATAACTTGTTTGCCGACATTTGCAACACAGAGCAAAGAAAACTCCCTCGACTGGTCGTTGTTCCAAAGGGCATCATCGAAGTTCATGGTTTTAGTGATGTGAGCATTGAGGCTTACGGTGGATGCATTTACGTGGTATCCATAACAGAGGGACGGCGCATAGCTCATTTGTTGTGCTCTAAGTGCACCTTTAAGGACTCTCACAGTACCAAAGCTGGAAATATCTGCTGCTGCACTTCTATTTCAACTTACCCGCGAAGTAGCTCAAATTAATTTATTTAACTGTAGATACTATTGTTGGTCGAATTCGGCAGTTGTCTTTTCCTGGATACGTGATGAGCCTTCGCGCTTCCAGACGTTCAAGGCTAATCGCATATCTTTAATACAGGAGCTTACGACAGGAATGGAATGGAGCTAGGTACTGACGGAATGCAACCCGGCAGACATTCTTTCTAGAGGAGCACTTCCAAGCGACCTTTTAGAATCATCGTTGTGGTCTCATGGTCCCGATTTCTTAACCAAAGGAGAGTGCGACTGGCCCGCATCATGTTTACCGGCCCGGACGCTTCCTGAACTGCGGCAAAAGGTGCTAGTTACTATCTCTAGATGCTCTAATGTCAGCTTAGGATGCAAGTTTGCAAATTCTTTTCATAACCTGCGTCGTATTTTCGGATATATTTATAAATTTCGGAATCGCATCAGGCATGCCAGTCTAACAGTAGATTGGATACACAAGGGCACTCAACTACTCATCTGAGTGATGAGTATAGGGCTCTTCAAGACGGACGGACTATCAAATCATCCAGCTCTATTGCCTCGCTTACCCCATTCATCGATGAGTTTAAACTTCTTCGTGTTGGTGGCCGTCTAGAACACTCGAGCCTGGATTTCGATTCTCAGCATCCGATCATACTTCCGGGACATCATCATGTCACACGCCCCATCATCATGCATTTTCACAGGCGTCAGCTGCATGCCGGACCTCGTTCTCTGCTTGCTTATATTCGGCTCCACTATTAGCCTTTTGGGGGGCGTTATATGTTTTCGAGCAAAACCGCTCCTGGCTGAGACAATCATGGCTGATCTTCCCCTCGATCGTGTTAGTGGCTCGCATCCTTTCGCTGTCACTGGAGTGGACTATTGTGGACCGTTTTATTACAAGAGCGAGATTCGTAACAAAGGATCAGTAAAATGCTACATCTCGGTCTTCATTTGCTTCGCAACAAAGACAGTGCATCTCGAACTGGTTCCTGATTTGTCAACAGCAGCCTTTCCTAATGCGCTTAAGAGGTTTATTCTTACCAGATATAAACCTGTTGGCATATGGTCGGACAATGCGACAAATTTCGTCGGAGCCAAGAATGACTTAGCTGAACTTAAGCGACTCTTCCTCAGCGAGCAGCACATCGACTCTATCCGAGAGTTTTGTGTCTCTGACGACATCGAATGGGAATTCATCCCACCTCGCTCACCACACTTTGGTGGACTTTGGGAGGCGGCGGTGAAGACAGCAAAATACCATTTTTATCTGTCGGTCGGACCGACCCCTGGATGATCTGCGCACACTTGTCTGCCACATTGGGGCAATAATAAACTCTCGATCTCTTTTTATACCCTGAACCCATTAAAAATGGGTAAAAAGGGTATAATGGTTTTGTGCAAATGTATGTAACAGGCAGAAGGAAGCATCTCCGACCCCATAAAGTATATATATTCTTGATCAGGATCAATAGCCGAGTCGATCTAGCCCTGTCCGTCTGTCTGTCCGTCTGTCCGTCTGTCCGTCTGTATGAAACAACGGATCTCAGAGACTATAAGAGCTAGAGACTTCAAATTTGGAATATAAGATCTCGTATACCAGGCGCAGATCAAGTTTGCGTTATTTTATCGATAACTGCCTCAGTTTCTGAATTATCGATACATTTAGATTTTCGATAGCAGTAAATTCCACATATCTCTCACAATTTAATGGATACAGTCACCAATTTTAGTTGGTAGGTTGTTGGCGAGGTCCTTGAAAGATCGGCATGTGCCACGCCCACCTCCGACGCCCCCATCACCCCCGCCCCTAAAATTTTCAAATGGCTATATCTTCCGCAGTTTTTGAGTAGGGAACGTCAAATTTGGTAGGTATATTACTGGTAGTCGCCTTTAAGAACCGATAACAAATTTGTGGTGCCACACCCACACCTGCGCCTATAATCGACAATTCCGATTGTAAATCGATAACTCCCTATATCTCCGAACATTTTAAAGATAGAGTTACCAAAGTTGGAAGGCAATTTGCTGGTAACCTCCTCCAAAGATTGGCATACCAATTTTTGAACCGCGCCCACATCCTCCGCCCCCAGGAACTTCGTCCCTAGAAATTTAAAATGCGCATATCTGCCGTAATTTGCAAGCTAGAGTCGCAAAATTTTGCAGGTATGTTACTGGTAACTCCCCCAAAGATCGATAAAAAAATTGGATGGCCACGCCCACTCCACCTACCTAAACCGATACACCTGTTGGTGTAAATCGATAAACCCATATATCTCGCGCAATTTGAAAACTTAAGTCACCAAATTTTAAAGGTATATTACTAGTAACACCCTTCATAAATGTGGAAAAAAAATTTTGGACCACGCCCACTCCCGCCCACAAAAAACGAAAAATGCCTGTATCTCCCTCAATTTAAGAGCTACAGTTACCAAACTTAGAAGGTATATTACTAAGATCGAACTCCAAAATATTTTGGGCCACGCCCACTCCCGCCCACAAAAAACGATAAATGCCTGTATCTCCCGCAATTCAAGAGCTACAGTTACCAAACTTAGAAGGTATATTACTAAGATCGGGCCACGCCCACTCCAGCCCCCAAAAACGATAAACCTATAATGCATTTAAAGCTTGGTTCAGGGTATATGGTAGTCGAGCTCACTCGACTACAGCGTTCTTACTTGTTCCACTTTCGGATGTGTTAACTCCTGCGCACTTCCTTGGCACTGCACCACTCACACTTTATCCGGAGCCGGATGTCACCAAGCTAATCGTTAGCCTCCTAGATCGATGACAGCGTATAGCTTATTATCAGCAAATTTTCTGGAGTCGTTGGCGTGATGAATATTTAACGCTTATTCAGCAACGTTCCAAATGGAGAACATCCTACCCGAGCGTTCACATTAACGATGTTGTCCTTGTAAAGGATGAAAACTTGCCACCCCTTAAATGGCCACTGGCTCGTGTGGTCGAGCTTGTTGCTGGTGCTGACGGCGTTTCCCGAGTAGCTGTTTTCAAGACGTCAACTGGAACAATAAAGATAGCTGTGCGCAAGTTGTGTGCGCTTCCGAAAGAGGATGCTGTTGAAAGCCCGTGTCTTTCAACGGGGGGAGAATGTTTGGTTACGCAGGTATTCGCGCCAAACAACAATTAAAGCAGCTTCGCTCCTAAAATTTATCTCTTTGATAAGTTATGCTCTGCGCAGCATAAAGAGCAAATTAACGTAACTATCATAGCTGTTGTTTTGCATATGCTCAACGGCATTTCGTTTTATTGCGTTTTTCACCTTGATTGCCCTTTGCCTTAGCTGAGCGCAAGCAGCAGCTGCAATTCGGCAGCTAATTAGTTCTATTCGGTCAATCGGGAATTCAAGTTGCGGCACGGTATTCGACAACGCTTGCCAAAAAATAATTCGTACAATTAAAAGTGCAAAGCTCAACTCGGAGCTTATAATTAACAATTGTAACTATTTTTAAGTTTGGCCACGAATGCAAATAAACTACATTTATAGAAAAGCAAATTTCGGTGCGTTTCTATTTATTTGTTTTACTTTGAAAAATTCGATAGCAATTGAAAAAGCTCAATAGCTCAACATGCTCTTTATGGTATTTATTTGGAGTGTTAGTTGACAGTAATAATATTAATATTAGTTGCTTTGAATTGGCGCCCACTGGTGGTGGTCTATCGTCCATAGCGGCTGGCTCATCCTTGACCAGCTCATCGGTGGCCATATCGCCGCCAGTGCCACTCTCCCCAATAACCATCTTCTCGACGGGTGCGCTGGATGAGACGGCCACAACGTTCTCTTCCTCCTCGACTGGTGTATGATCGTTCAGTGTCAATGTGGGAGTGGTGCCAGCATCACCAGCTGCACCATCTGCCTCAGCTGCAAACGTGGACGCATCATCTGATATCAGCTGCTGATGCGGCTGCTGCAGAAGCAGCAGTAGTAGGCGGCTGCGAGGTGGCTGCAACCTCATCGGTCTCAATAGGAACGGAGACAGCTCTGGTGGCATCAGCAGCGGCAGCATCTGCTGGAGCAGCAGTAGTTTTATCGGCAGCTGCAACAGTCTTTATCAATTCCTCCTTATCTTCATCTTTGGCTGGCGACTTGGCTTTCGAAGCCGGGTCACCACCACCACCACCACCAACACCACCACCAGCAGCAGCAGCTACAGCAGCAACTGTAGCAGCAGCCTCAGTTACAGTCCTTTCAGTGTTGCTCTCATCATTATCTATATCCGAATTGGGCTCTAACTGTTGCTCATTCTTGGCCTCACCCTGCGCAGCTGCAGGCGCCTCAGCCTGCTTCTGATCATCATCTATGTCGACCATAGCTTTCTCTACAGATGCATCAATACGATCAACCGCAGCAGCGGATTTCTCTGGCATCGATGGGTTTGGTTTTTCTGCCTTTTCCTCGGGTTTCTCAGACGACACCTTCTGGCACTTGTCAGCCGGTTGATCAGCAACAGTGGACCGCTTCCAATTGGAGCAGCTCTTGTACTTCCAGTTATGGGCAGCTACGCGCCTCGAACTATAGCGTCGCTCGAACATTATCGGCAAGCAGTCAAAGTGCCCTATAAAACAAAAACAAAAAACGCATTGGGGGATCGGGTCTCTTTTTTAAGCAAAATACTTACTTTTCATGCAATTGTTTGCTTAGTGGCAAACTACTCACATATTGAATTGTAACTTTTGCAGACGACGTAGCTGCAGTCACGGGCGAGGCGACGCTTTGGCGCAGGATTGTCGCACTTGATGCACTTTTGCATAGATCTTATGTTCGGACCATCAGCATCAAGTGATGTCTCTTTTAAGCCTGTATTGTTAGCCATGTTAGTTGCTTTTCTTTCTTATTGTTTCCTTTTTTTTCTATTATTCGCACGACTCATAGCGATTATCTTGAACGTTGCACCAAAAAAAAGCGTGTTAACGATAACAGTGTTGCATTAGCGGCGAAGTTATCGATAACAGTGCTACTAAGTTAACAGTGCCAAAGAGTAATGTTTACATGCCATTCACATATTTTGCATTACACTATAAAAACTGTTGGATATCAACAAAATAAAACGATCGCAGAGGTAATTTATTTTGCACGAGGAAATTGTGATTAAAACGGAGGAAGTTGATATTGTTGATACAAAGATAAAGCTTCATATCGATGAGGATGAGCCAAAATTGGAATTGTCGTGCGCTGGCACCATTATGAAAATAATCGAGGAGCGGCCGAATATGATAACGGTGCCGGTTCACGAACGCCAATCTGAGGACGAGCTCAAATTCATAGCGACCCTCAGCACTATCGATCAGCAGCAACAGTTATTTGTGACGTCATCGGATGAAGCTTTCAAATTGCGTTAGATATATGGCTTATCGATTTACACCAACAGGTGTTGTGTTGGATTAATCGAGGATCGGACAGAATATCGAAGACGGTGGGTTCACAAGCCAACTGAGGAGAGCTCAAATTCTAGCGATAGCTATCGATCACCAAAGTTTTGGTTGGTAAGGGAGTGGGCTGGTCAAAGTTATTTCTCTTAGGAGAGTTACCAGTAACATTCTTTGAAAAATTGATTCCTCTATGCGCATTTAAGTTTTCTAAGGCCGAAGTCGGCATCATAGTTTGGCCTCTAGATCAATCGTACATTCAAAGTTAAAAACGTGATTTTGGGTCGGAACATAAGTCAAAATTATAGTCCGAAAATCGACATATCGGCATAGGTCAAACCTTCAAAATCCCATAACTTCGTCATTACTCAACGCATTTTCAAAAGCAAGGACGTTTTTATCATAGGTTGGCCTCTAGATCAATCGTACTTTCAAAGTTGAAAACGTGATTTTGGGTCTAAGCATAAGTCAAAATTATAGTCCAACAACAGAAAACGTTGCAGTCGGACGTATTATATTATATTAGGTTATGGGGTGTGTGCACTACAACCTGATAGGTCTATTGTGTCCCCTTCTGGTTGGCCTCTAGATGAGATCGTCTTCTCACATGACAACCCTAATTTTGCTCTCTGCAAGCAGAAGGTAGCTGAGAATTTGTATTGGGTTGAGGGCTACTATGTCATTGCTCATCATGACATGCATCCCTAGGATTTTGCTTCTCTCCTTGCTAAGGCGACACACTCTGCTAGGATGTCATTGAGGATTCCTCCTCGTCTTCACAGAACCTGCAGAGTCCGCTTCTAATTATACCCAGCTTGGCTAGGTGACTTCTTAGTCTACAGTCAGTAGACCGATGTGTATTCTAAGATTGTTTTTGCTCATGGCTATAATCTGCTTAAATCGCTTCTGACTATAGCCACCCAGAAGACATTTGGCTTGTCGGAGTCCTGGTGCCTCTGCCCAGCTCCGTTGCCTCCTCTGTCTTTCTTCGTTTCTAAGCTCCTGCCGTATCGTGTGCCTTCCGATGCCACAATACGGTTCAGGTCCTACTAGGGGTCTCTCCGCCCCCAATATTGCTTGTCTGTCGGCCAGTTCGTTCCCTACTATGTCCGTGTGGCCCGGGACCCATCTTAGGGTGAGCCTATTGGTTGCCCCGAGTCGGTCAAGTCTGGATCGTGCTTCTAGGACCACCTTAGAAGTGATTTTCGTCCCACTAATAGCGTTTATCGCTGCTTGGCTGTCGGATAGGATGGATTAGTCGGACGTAACCGACAGCGAAATACTATTATACCATAAGTTGTGTGCAGCCAAGAAATACAGTCCAAGTTTGCCTTTCAGATTGTGGTAGATATAAGATTGTTTTTATTATTTCCCTTACTTTACCAAAAATTGAAAAACACATATTTTTGGAGATTTACAGAAAGTTACTACTGGCATCTCCAAGTCGTTCACTAACTGTCTCTAAATCACACTTTTTCTTCACTGGTTTCAGAGTATTTATTTTTCTTGGCTTTTTTGCGGCTAGTTTAAATTTGTTTCGTTTTCGCATCGCCCGCTTGTGGCTGCTTTTTCACTTTTCCTCTTTTCCCACTTTTATCTGTTTTTCTTTTTCTTGGCGTTTTCTTGCATCTTGGTTAATTGCAATTGGATGTGCATGTTGCTGACAACCAGAATAAGCAGTATCAACTCTCTCTCAATGTAGAAATTAAAACGCTTAAAAAAATAGCTAAAACTGGCTGAGGACTCCTGGCGATAATGGCTGTTTTATGGCCAAAGCGTTGCGTTCCCTTTGGCATCTGCTGTACATATTTTGTTTATCAGTTAGTCGGGGAGAAAGGTGCCAAAGATCTATTCTATGCTTACCTCGCACAACATCAATACACACACAAACACACACACAAACACACACACATACACACACACACACACACTCGCATGTGGGCACCACTCACTTTTTTAGTCGCCCACTTTCGAGCGCGTCGCAGTTAATTGCCCCTTGAAGAATACGCTGTACATTGTGCAGCTACACTGAGAAAAAATATTTAAAAATGAAACTGTTGTAATAAAAAATTTGGTGTTACTTTTGGTAGCTCAATTTATTTATAAAAAAAAAATTTTGTTTGTAATTTTGTGTGAGCCTTTTGAATATTGGAAAACAATTTCTCAAGCAAAAGGAAACAAGTTCATACAACAATTATTTTCTATTTTCTATAATATATCTTTCTCTAAGAAAGATCAATTTAACTATAATAATAAAAACAAATAAGTACGACTATTAGTTCTAACCAAAATGTCAACTTTTTTTTTTGTTTGTACACTGTTGGCACCAGCATCAAATTAGTTTGTTATTAATTTGATGAACATTTGGAGCCCTGCGCGGCTCCATAAAGATAGAGTATTTGTAGTTGCATTTACACATGCAAATTATCTTAAGTGCAGTTCGAGCTGTAGCAGCCAGCGTTATCAGCGCTATTCTTTGCCGCTCTCTTCGCATATTACCGCGCTCTCTTGTGCAGCGCTCTCTCTCTCTCTATACAAAGGGCGCTCGCTGATCCGCCGGCTGCTGCAGCTAGTGAGTTTACACTCTAACACAGTTGAATATTTATCGTTGTTAATTAAAGTTGGTTCGCATAACTCGAGCGTGCTAATTAAAGAATGTGTCATTGTTGAGAAGACTAAGCATTGGGCTTCTAGTTTTAATAAACTTGATAGTGGACAATTGATAGTTATCGCACAAGTCTAACAGATCGATCGGTGTACGAGGGTGGTTTGATGAGTACCTGACCTTGACGCCAGATGGCGCCACTATTGCAATATGACGTGACTATCGTATAGTACATAAACAGCCACAGTGAAAATTTCAGTCAAATCGGACTTTTAGTTTTGTTTTCACCACGTGTCAAAGCAGTCGTGTCCACGCATTTTAGAAAAATGGAAAAAGAGCAATATCGGTCGGTGATTCGATTCTTCTTTTTGGAGGGGAAATCACGCAGTGAAATCAAAGAACGCTTGGATACTGTGTACGGTGACTCTGCTCCTTCGATGACCACCGTCAAAAATTGGTTTAGTGAGTTTCAACGTGGTCGCACGTCCGTTTTTGATGAGCCACGACCAGGTGGCCCGAAAACAGCAACCACGGAGGATAAAGTGAAGAAAATACATGATCTGGTATTGTCAGACCGCCGGTTGAAGGTGCGCGAGTTAGCTGAGACAGTAGGCATCTCAACAGAACGAGTGTTTCATGTCCTACATGAAATATTGGGTATGAGAAAGCTATCGGCGCGATGGGTGCCGCGTTTGCTCACACCAGACAATAAGCGCAACCGCGTGACCACTTCGGAGCATGGTTTGGCGCTGTTAAAGCGTAATCCGAAGGAATTTTTGCGTCGATTCGTGACTGTTGACGAAACATGGATTCACTGGTACACACCAGAGACCAAAGAACAGTCGAAACAGTGGACTTCACCTGGCGAATCTGCCCCGAAGAAGGCGAAAACTGTTCCATCGGCCGGAAAGGTGATGGCCACGGTTTTCTGGGATTCGAAAGGTATTATCCTCATAGATTACCTAGAGAAGGGAAGAACGATTACAGGGCTCTACTATGCCGAACTATTGGGAAGATTTGACGCCGAGTTGAAGAAGAAACGGCCCCATTTGGTGAAGAAGAAAGTGCTCTTCCACCATGATAACGCTCCCGCTCACACCTCCGGCGTCGCCCAGGCCAAATTGGTCGAATTACGCTACGAACTGCTGCCCCATCCACCTTATTCTCCGGATTTGGCCCCTTGCGACTTTTTCTTGTTCCCAAATTTGAAAAAGTCAATCGCTGGGCAGAAATTTCGGTCGAACGAGGAGGTTATTGCCACTACGGAGACGTATTTTGCGGATCTACAGAAATCATATTTTTTAGAGGGGATAAAAAAGTTGGAGCATCGCTGGAATAAATGTGTAGAGCTGAAAGGGGATTATATTGAAAAATAAAAAATAATTTTTCCAAAAATTTTCGTTTTTCTTATGTAGGTCAGGTACTCATCAAACCACCCTCGTAATTAGTTATTCTCTTTGTTGAGAAGATTTAGCAATTGGCTTCAAATCTTCATTACGTGCATCGATCGTTAGTTAATATCCTCGTCGTTGTTAAAAGACTAAGCAAGTGGCTTCTAGTCTATAAAACTCTAAGGATTAATAATAATTAATCTAATACATTTGTGAATAAAGTTTATAACGTGGTGAAATAAGTTTGTGTACTTATTTTAAATAAAGCTATCAAAAAGCTGATAGCGCAAACATTGGTGACCCCGACGTGATTTTCTTGTTTATTAAGTGCATTTAATAAACAACATCACAAACATAAACAAACAAAACATTTGTGATCAAACTAGTTGCAAATAAAAACTAGTGCATAAAACATTCAAAGACAAGTGCAAATCAAATCGCTTCTTAATCGCCGCTTAGTGTGCCTCTGCTTCGCTTTGAACTTTTGTGAACTTTTCGTGCGTCGGTACATAAGCAGCTGAGCGTGGGCGATATAAGCCGTTCGTTGTTGGTGCATTTGTCTTTTTTCCGCTTGGTGATAAATCCGCTACGCAATCGTCGTTTAGTGTGCTCCGCTGCTTTGCTTGAACTTTCATGAACTTGTTTCGTATACATAAGCAGCTGTGCGCGCGCGATTAAGCACATAGAAACATTTTGCATTTTGTTTTTGTCGGTAAATTTGTGCATTTGGCTGCAATTTTGTGCGAGCGTTCAGCCTAAATATGAACACAACAGTCGCGTCCAGTGAAAGTGTGCCTGCGCTTATTTCTTATTATAAGCGCAAGACTCAAGCTATTTATAGTGATCTACAGAGGCTTGACGAATTGTGGTCGGTGTCGGCTATAAGTTCTTGTGGTTCGTTTGAAATCAAGTCTAAATTAGAACAGCTCAGCGACACTGCAGCGTATTTCAAACGTCTGCATGAAGCTCTGGAACGTCTCAACTTCGATGAAATAAGCAGTGTACTGAGCAGAAACTTTCGGGATCTGAACATGTCACTGAAAATTCGGTTGAGAAGGCAGCTTGAAATGTTGGAATCACTTCCTTTATCGTCAACATTTCGGAATGTTGAGTCGGCAATTGATCGGTTGACAGTTGATGATGAGAAGCGCTTGGTGTCTGAAGCGCACATCATAGAGTCTGACAAGGATAATGCTAGTGCTGGAATTGGAACGGGAGATTGTGTAGTGGCACCCCCAACCGATCCAGAATGCACCAAGGATGGCGTGACTGTGGCCAAAGCTAGTGAGCTGAAGAGCATGTCACGTCTGGTGAAAAACCCCGAGAAGAGTGCCCAGGTGTCAACAATTTCTGCCAATTGTGACCAGACGATTGGCAAGGTCGTCAGTGAGTTCGCGAGCAGTGTGGAACGCGACGGCGTCATCCCCGTCAAGGCAAGTTTTGACCCGTATACCAGAGGCCTGGAGCTGCTTCAGCGCATCAGCACGGAGCTTCGTGATGTGGAGCAGGTGTACCAACAACAATTGGTCCAGCTTCAATCCCGGCTGGCCGAACAACATGCCAGCGAACGGCAGCATCTACCGAAGCAGATAGCCAACCAGAGTGCAGAGTTGGTGCAGCTGCAACATCAGGCGGTAAATGTCGATCGGACGCTGCAGCTAACCGAGAGCTACAGCAGGAATGAGCACGAAGCGAAGACCCAACTCCTGGAGTTACAGCACTGCCGCCAAAATCTGGATGCGGCAGAGAACGCCGCAAGTCATCGTAATGGTGATGTTGATCAGTCGGTGCTCGTTTGTGATAAGTGGCGAGCACTTGTCTGTCAAACTGTGGTAACATCTAATTCTCGCCCTTAAGTTTCAATTTTAGAGAATCCTGGCGACGTGGATGTCTTGATTCCGGCTCACTTCTTGATTGGCGGTCCACCAGCAACAATGGTGAAGCCGGAGCTAATGAGCCTAGCCTGCAACCGCTTGGATGGTTGGCAGCAAATGACTCACCCACAGCAATTCTTTTGGGCACGGTGGCGTGAGGAGTATCTCACACTCCTTCTACGGCGTGCTAATTGGAGATCTCCAGCTCGTTTGATTCATCAGGATGAAGTTGTTCGACGAGCTTGGGAGATGGCGCAGCTGCAGCGCATCAATACGGATAAGGGACTGCTAAAGCTGCTCCAAAACAATATGAAGCAGAGTCTCAAGGAGCAGGAGCTGCAGCTGGAGAGCACTCTGTCGCAGCAGAGCGAACAGCTTGAGACACTACGTCCGCTGGCCGAGCAGTTGCGCGAGCGTAACGCCGAGCTGGAGAACAGTGGTGAGATGCTGGAGGCAACTCGACTGGAGCTGCACAATGCCAGGGGGCAACTGTTAGAGGAGCAGGCCAACAATGCTTCCGTCGCTGCTGCCTCCACCGATGCCCAAGTCAACGTGGAGCTGACCAAGCAGGTACAGGAGCTAGAGAAGCAGCTGCAAGATCTACGCAACAGCAGCGCCGAACAGCAGCAGGTGACGCAGGCAGTGGATGCGCCTGCAACTGAGGTCAGCGAATTGGAGGCAACCATCGCCGTACAGCACTGCTGCCAAAATCTGGATGCGGCAGAGAACGCCGCAAGGCATCACCATTGCCACTGTGTTGATCAGTCGGTGATCGTTTGTGATGAGTGGCGAGCACTTGTCTGTCAAACTGTGGCAAAAACTAATTATCCACTGTTAGATCCAATTACAGAAAATCCTGGCGAGGTAGATGTGTTGACTCCGACCAATTTTGTTATTGGCGGAGTTCCAGCAACAAGTCTGCAACTGGACCTAACGAGCCTAGCCTGCAACCGCTTGGATGGTTGGCAGCAAATGACTCACCTACAGCAAGTCTTTTGGGCACGGTGGCGTGAGGAGTATCTCACACTCCTTCCACGGCGTGCTAAATGGAGAACTCCAGCTCGTTCGAGTCAACTGGATGATGCATTTCTCGTTAAGGACGAGAATCCGCCGATCATGAGCTTGCCACTAGCCAGAGTGCATGCTGGAATTCCGGGCAGAGATGGCATTGCTCGAGTTGCTGACTTCAAGACACCAAAAGGAATGATCAGGATTATCGTGAACAAGATGAGTCTGCCGCCAATGTTGAAAGGGAGCCTTTCAACGGGGGGAGTATGTTGGCGCCAGCATCAAATTAGTTTGTTATTAATTTGATGAGCATTTGGAGCCCTGCGCGGCTCCATAAAGATAGAGTATTTGTAGTTGCATTTACACATGCAAATTATCTTAAGTGCAGTTCGAGCTGTAGCAGCCAGCGTTATCAGCGCTATTCTTTGCCGCTCTCTTCGCATATTACCGCGCTCTCTTGTGCAGCGCTCTCTCTCTCTCTATACAAGGGGCGCTCATTGATCCGCCGGCTGCTACAGCTAGTGAGTTTACACTCTATTATAGTGGAATATTTATCGTCGTCAATTAAAGTTGGTTCGCATAACTCGAGCGTGCTAATTAAAGATTGTGCCATTATTGAGAAGACTAAGCATTGGGCTTCTAGTTTTAATAAAACTCTAAGGATTAATAATAATTAATCTAATATATTTGTGAATAAAGTTTATAACGTCGTGAAATAAGTTTGTGTACTTATTTTAAATAAAGATATCAAAAAGCTGATTGCGCAAACATACACTTTTCAGGTGGTTAAAAAATCGTCGAACTTGTTTCTTAATTTATATCATTCTTTTATTCTTATGACATATTCCAAATATCAGGATATGCTGATTATGAATATATGTATATATATATATTATATGTATTATTCTAGACACAAAACGAATTGATTTGCTTTCATTGTGATTTTCTCTTAATGGTGATTATCTATTGTTGTTTTGTTGTTTATATTTGTAAATGTGATCTTATTATGAAAAATTATAATCTCGATAGTTTCAGAATGGATTATTTTCGTTTTGCGATTATTATTTTATTTTTCGCATTTGGCTAAGAGCAGAGGCTTACTAAGAATATAATATAATTAGAATATACTAAATTTTACAATAAGGCGCAATAAAGATGCAGATATCAATGAATCCGCATAGTCACCTTGGCTCGATTGGTGTTGTGATTGGTATTATTAATAGTAGAACTCACCACATTTTTTTTTAGAATGGAAAGAGGCGGAAGAGGAGCAGTTTTCGGAGCAGTTTTCGGAGCAGTCTTCGGAGCAGTCTTCGAAGCACCTTCCACCAACTGGACTATTTAAACGTTGTTTCTTCCCAATGGGATGACGCATATCCAAGTTGCGTTTGGTGTTCTTCCTCTTATTGCAACCCAGCGCCTGATTAATAATCTCCAAACGTCGTTCCAATCTGCGTTGCAAGTTCACCTTCTCCTCCGGTTTCATTTTCCGCAAATTGATCTTCGTTACCGGATGCATTTCACGCTTAATCAAATTAATTGTGATAACCCATTTTGGTCCGAAAGCGTTTTGAACTTCATCCGAGGTGTGTAATTTTAATTTGCTTAGATGCTCACGGCACTATTGATCCACTTTGTTCTGCGCCACAGTTTCAGGATCAGGTGCACCAACTGCAGGAACTGCACCAACTACAGGAACTGCACCAACTGCAGAAACTACACAAACTGTACGAACTCCACGTGATGCACGAACTGCACGAAGTGCACGAACTGCAGGAACTGCAGGAGCTGCACGAACTCCACGAGATGCACGAACTCCACAAACTGCACCAATCACCTTTGGCAGTTCTACTTCCTCGCTGATTGGCATTTCTGACAACACCTTGTTGAAAAACTCCTCCAGCTGCTGGCCATCTCGACAGACACAATCGGTTGGTTTATTGAAGCAATAGCAGTTGCTTCACATTTGCCTAAAGTCCGCGATCAACCCGTCCACACCTCGATAGTAGAAGTTGTCCACACGTTTCAACATCGAGCCAACATCCATCGGTTCACTGATAATCCAATAATAGCGGGGTATTTTCAGGCGAACGGCATCGACGGGTTTCATAAATGGCGCAGCAAATTGTTTGGAGAACAATTTTACGAGCAAATTGTTGCGTAAATATTCCAATTTATCTGTGTATCTCCCTAGTGTGGCGTCTCGATGTCGCACCTCGGGTGCAGTTTCTGCACCAACTGCACGAACTCCACGAGACACACGAACTGCACGATGTGCATGAACTGCAGGAACTGCAGGAGCTGCACGAACTCCACGAGATGCACGAACTCCACAAACTGCACCAATCACCCTTGGCAGTTCCACTTCCTCGCTGATTGGCATTTCTGACAACACCTTGTTGAAAAACACTTCCAGCTGCTGGCCATCTCGACAGACACAATCGGTTGGTTTATTGAAGCAATAGCAGTTGCTTCACATTTGCCTGAAGTCCGCGATCAACCCGTCCACACCTCGATAGTAGAAGTTGTCCACACGTTTCAACATCGAGCCAACATCCATCGGTTCACTGATAATCCAATAATAGCGGGGTATTTTCAGGCGAACGGCATCGACGGGTTTCATAAATGGCGCAGCAAATTGTTTGGAGAACAATTTTACGAGCAAATTGTTGCGTAAATATTTATCTGTGTATCTCCCTAGTGTGGCGTCTCGGTGTCGCACCTCGGGTTCCACACGATTAGGCAACTTCAACTTAACCACCAGCTGCTTATGCATTGACTGCGTGCCACAAAACAAATGAACATTTATTTAATTTGAGGTGCATTCACTAATCAAACTTACCATTTTTAATGCAATTAAATTTTAATTCTTTTCTTTTCGATATTTTCTACAATTGCTCACAATTTGTCACAATTGGGATTTTTTGCCCGTATTCCTTTTTATTCATTGACAGATGTCATTTGTTGCTTTTGATTTTATTTGGTGCAGCTCTGATTTGGATTTGAGTGCGTTTTTCTAACACACACTTGTCATCTGCCACAAAATTAAATACGTTAAATTTAATAATTCTTCATTTGAATATTTAACGCATCTATTCAAATATATCTCAAAGTGAAATTTCAACAATATACAGTGGCTAAAAGCTCATTTCGAACAGTGTGAAACGACAAATTTATAGTGCTATAAAGCTTAAGCAAGGAAAAAAACGAAAAATGCTTAAATGCCAATTTGTTTAATGTTATATCACATTTGAAAAAGAATCTTTAGCTCTTATTAAAATATTAATTAATTAATTAAAATCAGTCAACATCTGAAAACTATCCATAATACAGGTAAAAGCCGATTTGAAGCAGTCTTAAAAAAAGTCAAGTATTTGGCGTAGTTTCTGGACTTATTAAGCTCCATTTCTCTAGCAGAGCATTTTTGATATATGTTGTGATTCCGGATGTTATTTTACAGCAGAGCCCACAAATTTTCAATAACATTTAAATCTGGAGACTGGGTAGGAAGGTAAACTAAAATTAGTAGTCCAGTTTCGGCGTCTAAGTGCAAATAAAAGAAATTGCTTTTGCACGGATTCTAATAATGTCCTGATGAACTTTGTAATTGGGTGACCATATACAAGACCCATATTCAAGATTAGGACGCACAAGAGACATGTAAAGAGTTTTATTGATATAGGGATCGTCAAATTTTTTTGACCAGCGCCTAATGAAACCTAGGACACCAAGGGCTCGATTAGCAGTCGCAGAAATATGCTTGTCAAATTTAAGCTTGGGATCTAAAAGGATACCCAAATCATCAACACATTCTATGCGTTCCAGTGGCTTGCCATTAAGGAAATAATCGATTAAAAAAGGTAGTCGCCTATAAAAGGACATGACTTTGCATTTATCACAATTAAGATTTAATAAATTACGAATAAAGAAACGACACCAGGCTTCAAAACTATCTAAGTCAGCTTGAAGCCTCTGTCCAGTAAGAGAGTCAGTAGTTGATAAACACAACTTAACGTCATCGGCGTACATCAGTACCCGAGAATAACTTATAACAGACGGAAGGTCATTTATAAATAAAGTAAATAACAAGGGACCAAGGTGACTTCCTTGTGGTACTCCGGAAGTAACCTGAAAAGACTTTGAGATGACACCTCTAAAGAAAACTCTCTGTGTTCTTGATAGTAAATATTTTGAGATCCAATTAATCAGTAGAAGGAAGTGCTGTTGAACCACGCTTTGTGGTTCCACGCTACAGTTTCTAAGGTAATCCTTATAACATTTGTCATTTATAACTGAGAAATTGGATCGTGCAATCAAATAACGACAGTAATCCAAGAAAGAGCCAGTTTCCCTGAATTTCTTGAACATTCTCGTGTATAAATAATATACACTCGTGAGCTTGAGTTGTAAATTCAGACTGCCTTGCTCTGACGAGCAAGGCCTTATTTTATTGAAAATATCTTAAAACTAAATACATATGTTATATCTAACGCAGTCGCTTGTAAGACGACCACAGTGTAATTTCATCCCTCGCTATCCTCTGGGCTATTAGATCTCAAGTACCTATCCTTGAGTGTGCTGCATGAGCCCGTTAGCTGATACCCAGAGCAACACATGTTCATACTTGAACATTCTCCGGGGGGGCAGTAAATGTAATGTTGATCAACTCTCTATTTTGTATACATCTTATTCTTAGGTGAACTACAAGAACTACAATCAACACCGTCACTAAAATCAATGAGGCGTGTCCACTTGCAGTAAAGAAATGCAAATCACCCAAGTGAACTTTGTGGTCGTTGAGATATTGTATTTTCTTCTGCAGTTTCTGAAGTTCCTTTGTATTGTTGATTGTAAGCGAGCCAATTGGTGTCCACTCAAAGGGCGTTTCATCTTCTGCTTCCTTTATGAAGTGTGTCGAGTAGTTTACTTTAGCTGATGTCTTACAGATCTTACAGAGCATCCTTCAGTGAGGTCCAGGATGCCAACCTTCGGTAGTCGGACTAGTTGATGATGCGAGTCACTGCATTGGATCTGACCCGAAGTATTCTCAAACGTTTTGAACAACCAGTGATTGTGGGCACCCAGTTTTATCCAAAAGGATTGCTCCTTGTATTCATCCATTGAGCAAAGCATTTTTGAGTGAGGCCTCATTGGAGTTGTCTCACAGAAGTTCTCTTCTGCATCTGTCCATGCCCAGTTTCCTTGGCAGACTCTTGTTTCCTCGTTTTCCCAACGGCACTTGTTCAGGTCGGCGTCAGACATTAAATGAAATGTGTTTAACGCTGTATTGTAGATCATGTAATTCGCTGCTACCGCTGGAATCATTTTTTGATTATTGCCGATGAACGGTATCGTAATAATCTTAAAAATGGCCGACTCCTGATTCAAGTACAATGGAATTTTAGCCTTGATTATTATCATATCATCCTTGAAGATTCCGTGCGCCGCCAGAAGTTTGTAAGCTGTCTGAAGTTTATGCCCAGCAGTTTTCCCAGGTAATACATGGTTGCGTGGCATTACGTCGTGTACTTTATTAATCTCCTTCATCATTTGAGATGGCTTGATTAATATAGGATTCAATCTTCCCTGATTTAAATCCATGAACAAATTAATTATTTTTTCTTGAATTGATTCCGCTTCGTCGGTCCAATCCTTGAGTTGGAGAATGAGTAGCAAGAACTTAATTACCTCCCGATGTATTAGATATTGGACTTTGATTGATTCAGTGATATCATTCAATCTCATAGTCATATCATTAAAGTTTTCGTTTACTTTTTCTGTCGTTGTTTTCACTAAGTTGACTGTTGCGTTGATCACTGAAGTCTGATTCTCCATATAGCTTTTTAAGTTTTCTTGGTTCGTCTTTAAGGTCTTCATGTTAACCATTGATATAACTTTTGATGAAACATCGAACCATCCGTTAGGGCATACAAAGATAGTCTCACAATATCGCTTCTTTCTTTGATACGAAGGTTCCATTATAAGATTATTATTTTCTTCTATTGCGTCCAATTGTCGTCTGACTCTCGCTGTCATTGATAGGCATTGTTGTTCAAATTCCATAAACTTGGGACACAATCCTCTAGCCTTTTCCAGTATTGCGGGAGCTTGCCGTGATACCTCCAAATAGGCTGGTAAATTGAAGTAGAATAGGAAGTCCCAGCTTGATGATGTTACTTCCACTTTTCCAATCTTTTCCAGAAATATTGCTGATTCGTTTTCTAGCTCCATTATTTGTATTTTTGAGCCATTTTGATTGGAAATTGTGACTCCAGTTGTCACGTGGAACATCATTAGTAGAGCTAACATGGTTGCTGCAGTCATGTTACTCCGTGTGCTTCTTCGTAAAGTCGTTTGCTCTTCCTCTTGTGTTGGTAACGGACAAATTTTATTAATTGACCGTTTTATCTCGCCGTTACTCGTTTTAATTATGACAACTCTGGCTTTATTGTCTTCTCCTTTGGCGGTGTTTATGATCTTTCCCATTGGCCATTTTCCTGGATGGGTATTTTCCTGTTTGATCAGTACCACTTGACCCTCCTTTAGGTTTTCTTTATCGCTTTGCCATTTTGTTCTTTTTTGCAGCGACACCAAATAGTCTTCTTTCCACTTTTTCCAAAATTCTGCCGTCATTCGCTGAATGTATCTCCATCTGTCTAGCGATCCAATTTGCCCATGCACGTCCATATTTTCTGGTGCGCTTATAAGTGGCCTGCCCACTAGGAAATGTCCAGCGGTGAGTACATCCTCCGTCTCGTTCTCATTTCCCATTGAGATTAAAGGCCGGGAGTTTAGCACTGCCTCTATACGACATAGCAACGTAGAGAACTCCTCATATGTGCAGCTATTGTTTCCAAGTATACGCTTTAAGTGGTATTTCATGGATTTTACGCCAGCTTCTCACAATCCACCCATGTGGGGGCTCCCCGGGGGAATAAAATGCCAGGTTATGCCGTCTTTTTGCAAAATTGGCGCTTATTTTGTATTGCTCAAAATAGCGGCTTCCAAATCAACATCTAGTTTCCTTGCTGCTCCAACGAAATTTGTTCCATTATCGGAGTATAGGTGTTTGCTTTTGACCCGTCTCGCAAAAAATCGATGTAGAGTTTCCAGAAATTTATCCGTGGTCAAGTCGCTGACCAGCTCCAAATGGATTGCTTTTGTAGCCATACAAATGAAGATGCAGACGTATCCTTTATAAGCTTTTTGCCCTCGACCTTTTGAGCATCTAATTTGGAATGGTCCCGCATAGTCTATGCCCGTTGCATAAAATGGAAACTCTCCGATCACTCTATAAGTGGGCAGGTTTCCCATGATTTGGTTAGTTGACTCTTGTCTGTATCTAATGCATGTGACACATTCCCGGAAATGTTTTCTTATCAGGTTGCGACAACCAAATATCCAGTATTCCCTTTGTATGAAGTTTTTCATTAACTTGATTCCTCCGTGTAGGGTCATTCTGTGGGCATTATCGATCAGTAGCCAAGCTAGATGGGATTTTCCAATGATGATGGGATGTTTTATTCCGAATGGTAAGGCGGAGTTTTGTAGTCGACCACCAACTCTCAGAATTCCTTCATCGTCCAGAAACGGGTAGAGTGGTAGTAGCTTGCTTTTAGCCTTCAATTGTTTTTTGTTCTGCACTTGATGAATCTCTTTTCCGAAGTCTAGTTGCTGCTGAAGCTTTATAATTGTTGATTTTGCCTTACTCCAAAGATTGATGTCTGTGAACGATGATTGTGTGATTTTTGCCCGAAGCTTTGCTATAAATCGTAAAATATTAACGATTACGCTTTCCAATTTCGACAAACTCGAATATTTAGACAGCAATTTTGTCAGTGAATCGTCTTCATTCAACGTTGCTGCCACTATCAAGATCTCCTCTTCTTCTTGTACTGGCCACTCACTGGCTGGCTGAGTTAGCCACTGTGGCCCATGCCACCATGTCGAATGATGTTCCAGTTTTTCTGGTGTGATTCCTCTTGAAGCGACGTCTGCTGGATTCTCTTCTGACTTTACGTAGTTCCATTTTACTGATGGTAGATGGCTCGTAATGTCGTCCACCCTTGTTTTCACAAATTTGTCCTTACTGCGCTTATTTGTGATCCATGCAATTGTAATTTGGGAGTCGCTCCATGCGTTGATTTGACCTCGGCAGTTCATGGTGGATGAGATTCGAAACAATAGTTTTGCCAGAAGTTGAGCTGCACATAGCTCTAACTTGGTGATGGTTTTCTTGTTTTTTAATGGACTAACCTTGCTTCTTGATGCAAGCAAGGTGACTTGACTACCTATTTTTGCGTATACTACGGCAGCATGTGCTTTCTCTGAGGCGTCACAAAATCCATGAAGCTCAATAGCTGTGGGACCCTTGCTTCCAATCCACCGCGGAATCCGAATACTTGCTAAGGCTGGTAGTTCATTTGCAAAGTTGCGCCAAATGTCTGCCAAGCCCTTTTCCAGTTCTGCGTCCCACTTGAGAGACATTTTCCATAGTTCCTGCATGAAGCATTTTCCTTGTAAAGCCACTGGAGTTAGCCATCCTAATGGGTCAAATATCCTTGCTAGTTGAGAAAGCACCGAACGCTTTGAAATATGACTTTACGCTGAATGTAAAATCGTCTCTGGCTGGGTCCCAAAGCAATCCCAATGTTTTTATTGACTCGTCCTTTGCTATTGCGATTTTTTTCGACTTATTTGTGTTTGGTATGGATGCAATTATCTTCTTATCGTTGGAGACCCATTTGCGTAGATGCATTCCTCCTTTGTTCAAGACAGCTCTTATCTTCTGTTGGATCGCAGTGCAGTCTTCTATCGTGTTGGCTCCAGTCATTAAATCATCCATGTAGAAATCCTTTTTTATAATGTGCGTTAGCTTTTCATCATCTTTGCAGTACAAGTCCGCCAGATGATGCAATGAACGCACTGCTAGGCATGGTGCGGCTGATGTCCCATACGTTACGGTCGTCAATTTAAATTCTTTGATTGACTCATTTGGATTTTCTCTCCAAACTATATATTGATACTCCTGATCAATTGGCGTTATTTTGATTTGACGATACATCTGCTGTCATCACATATCGCCACATGCGCCAGCTGGATAGAATGTCGAAAATGTCCCTTTGAATTTTGGGACCGATTGACATTGCGTCGTTCAGGCTACAACCACATGTGACCTTTGCTGATGCATCAAAAACAACCCTTAATTTTGTGGTTAGGCTGTCTTGCTTTATCACCGCCTGGTGCGGCAGATAGTATTTGCCTTTGCCTGTTGTGTGTACTGGCATCATATGCCCGAGCTGCAGGTACTCTTTCATGAAGTTCTTGTATTCCTGGTAGAGCATTTGGTTCTTCTTAAATTTTTTCTCCATTTGCAGTAGTCTTGCTACTGCTTGCTTACGAGAGTCTCCCAATTCAATGGTGCTATGAAATGGAATTGAGATTATCAGACGTCCATCTTTATCTACTGATGTAGTTCGTTGGTAATAATTTTCACAATGCAGATTTTCCTCGGTTACATCGGTGTCTTCTTTGTCTAGTTCCCAGAAGCGCTCCAGATCATCAATGTTTACGGTTGTGGTCGCTGTCATGATTTTCTTTGGCGGTGCTCGGGCAATATTTCCGGAAACTATCCATCCGAGTCGTGTTTTTTGTCCAAGCGCTCCATTTATAGTTCTGACTTGACCCATCATTATTAAGGGAAATAAGTCCAATGACCATGTCTACTCTGCTAGGCATGTTAAAATTTGGATCAGCTAGAGTGCAATTTTTCCATTCTGTATTGATATCCATATCAATCCTCTTGCTGGGGAGTGCTCTTTGTAATTTGGGAAGTACTAGCGCTGTAGTTTTTGCCTTGAAACCACTTGAAAATCGAGGTTTTATTTCAAGTGTCACACTGTGTTGTGCCAGTTCCACACCATTTGAAACTATTCCCTGTATTTCCACTTTCTCCCTGTTTTTATTCAGCCTTAGAAGCTGCGCTGCTTCTTCTGATATCAAGGTGCGCTGTGATCCTCCATCCATCAATGCTCGAAGTTGCTCGTAGTTTTCATTGGCACTTCTTATTTTGACAACAGCAGTGGCCAACAGTGTTTCCTGTCCTTTATTTTGTTTAAGCCAGTTCACACTCTCCTTTTTTGTTTCTTCATGTAACAAGGTATTATGATGCTTGTTACATTGCTGGCATCTCCAGTCCTTTCTGCATTCCACCATAGTATGAGTCCCCAAGCAACGGAAGCATAAATGTTGCATTTTTACAAACTCCTTTCGTTTGTTTAAATTTGCTGCTTTAAATTTTTGACATCTGTTTATGTCGTGCCCGCTTACCGCACAAAATCGGCAAGTTCTCTGTTGACGGTGCGTTGTCTCTTTAACGACGTTTTTCTGTACAGAATCCACCGCATGGTATAGCTGATTGATAAACTCCTGTACGTCCTCTGGATCTCTCTGTTTTTTGTTTTAACGTGTTGCTCGTACTGCTGCAGCGCCTCTGTCGAAAATCGTCGAAGAAGGATTTGGGCGAAGATAACATCTGCGGAATTGCCAATTTTCGATTTTTCCTTTATGATATATATACTTTCCGTTGCTACATCTAGGAACTTGCGGATCCTTTCCTCTGAATCGCATCTTAATGGTTCCAATTCCAATAACGTGTTCAGCCGGTCAGCGAAAATCTTTCTATTATTTTCGTAGCGCTTACACATCAGATTCCATGCCTCTTGGTAGTTCGCCGCTGAGCCAATCAGTAAATGGCTTACCATTGTGGATGCTTCTCCTTTCAGGCATGATCTTAAGTGATTCAGCTTTATTGTGCCGCTGATGTCTTCTCGATCATGTATTATTTCTGTGAATAGGCCAAAAAAGTTTGGCCATTCCTTGGCATTTCCATTAAAGTGAGGTATGTCAACCTTTGGAGCTTCCTGCCTGGGATACTCTTGAGTCGTTGTAGCTGGTAGAACCGACAATTCTATCTCGATGTCCACTTTCAAGGATTCCGCATTGAGCATTAGGTCCTCAATGTCATCTGAATATGTCCATGATTTGTCTTCCATTTCCAACGTCTTTATAATTTCATCGATCCTTCTCATACGGACGTCCAGCATATGTTTAGTCTTTTGCAGCTCCTTTCTTGCTGGATTAGCCAACCATTTTTGGCCGATTTTCATTTCTTCCCGTAGACCGGATAGGCGCTTCTCTAATTTCTCCAAAATAGGCTTCGCCGAACGATCAGTTTGATAAGCATCCTCGTCGGATGACTTCAATACTTCCTCCTCCACAGCTTTCTGCGATGTTGAGGGTTCCGTTGTAGCTAAAACCATTTTCTCCTTAGGTTCCACTCGCTTCTTACTTTTATGTGCTGTGACTTCAGCCATAGTTGAATCGAATATTTTGTTATTGAAATATTCGTGGTCGATCCATCCGATCTTCACTAGCTTCGAGTTATTTGACCAAAAATCGGCCAAAATCTTCTCGAACGAGGTAGGGCTTGCACTTTGGCTTATCATTTTTTGCAATTGCTCCCTGAGTTTGGCTTGAGCCTTCAGTAGATTGATTTGTTTGTCCGACATCATCACTTTTTTCATTTGTTTTTTTTTTTAAGGAACGCTCAACAAATTCGAACTTTGAACGCGGCGCGAAATTCGGTTTATACAGATTACGTATAGTGTAAAACTGTATTTCCAGATTCGACGATTAGTTTCGATCTCTGGACACGGCGCGGAATTCAATTTATACAGATTACGTATAGTGTAAAACTGTACTTCCAGATTCGACGATTAGTTTCGATCTCTGGACACGGCTCGAAGGACCAAAATGTATAAATAATATACACTCGTGAGCTTGAGTTGTAAATTCAGACTGCCTTATTATTATTATATTATGTTATATCTAACGCAGTCGCTTGTAAGACGACCACAGTGTAATTTCATCCCTCGCTATCCTCTGGGCTATTAGATCTCAAGTACCTATCCTTGAGTGTGCTGCATGAGCCCGTTAGCTGATACCCAGAGCAACACATGTTCATACTTGAACACTCGACTTTCGATTTTTATACTATTATACCAAAATGGTAAAATAGGTTTGGACCTACGTCCACTAGGGAGCTAGAAAATCGATAAATTCGATTTAAGCAGATCGATAAATCCCCATATCTCTTACAATTTAATGAATACAGTCACCAATTTTGGTTGGTAGGTTGTTGGCGAGGTCCTTGAAAGATCGGCATATGCCACGCCCACCTCCGACGCGCCCCTTCACCCCCGCCCCTAAAATTTTCAAATGGCTAGATAGAGTAACCAAACTTGAAAGGTAATTTGCTGGTAACCTCCTTCAAAGATTGGCATACCAATTTTTGGACCACGCCCACATCCGCCGCCACCAGGAACTTCGTCCCTAGAAATTTAAAATGCGCATAACTGCCGTAATTTGCAAGCTAGAGTCGCAAAATTTTGCAGGTATGTTACTGATAACTCCCCCAAAAATCGATAAAAAAAATTGGATGGCCACGCCCACTACACCTACCTAAACCGATACACTTGTTGGTGTAAATCGATAAACCCATATATATCACGCAATTTGAAAACTTAAGTCATCAAATTTTAAAGGTATATTGCTAGTAACACCCTTCATAAATGTGGAAAAAAAATTTTGGACCACGCCCACTCCCGCCCACAAAAAACGATAAATGCCTGTATCTCCCGCAATTTAAGAGCTACAGTTTCCAAACTTAGAAGGTATATTACTAAGACCGAACTCCAAAATTTTTTTGGGACACGCCCACTCCCGCCCCCAAAACCGATAAGTATTTCGTAACTGTACACAAATTAAGGTATAATAGTATTCCGCTGTCGGTTACGTCCGACTGCAACGTTCTTGTTTAAATTGATCAATTCTTGCGTAAACCACACAGGTTTATTAGACCTACATGGCTCACGAGCAGGCACACACAAGTCAAATAAATCGTCCAGAGTTTTGTAAAATATATTGATTGCTCCATCCATGTTCCCACATCTATAAAGCTGGGACCAGTCAGTCTGCAATAAGAGTCGAGTTAATTTGACAAAATCGGTTATCCGAAACTGGCCAGCTCGCCCTGATACCTTGTTATCCTGACTTGATAGCTTAGTGGACAAATCAAACAGTACTTCCAGAGTAGGGTGATAGGGATCTTCAGGATAGGACATGGGTTCAGAACGGGAAACACAGAAAAAGTAGGTATCCATGACAAAAACAAGATCAAGCATCTTATCCAACGAATTTGGGATAGCATTGATTTGACTCAAAGATATCCCAAACCAACCGTCGAGAAACTCACTCTAAGTCGTAGGCATCAAGACACTGAGTCTGGACAAGAAGTCCATGTAGTTCCAGTGAGATTAAAATCCCGAAGTCTAGTTGCTGCTGAAGCTTTATAATTGTTGATTTTGCCTTACTCCAAAGATTGATGTCTGTGAACGATGATTGTGTGATTTTTGCCCGAAGCTTTGCTATAAATCGTAAAATATTAACGATTACGCTTTCCAATTTCGACAAACTCGAATATTTAGACAGCAATTTTGTCAGTGAATCGTCTTCATTCAACGTTGCTGCCACTATCAAGATCTCCTCTTCTTCTTGTACTGGCCACTCACTGGCTGGCTGAGTTAGCCACTGTGGCCCATGCCACCATGTCGAATGATGTTCCAGTTTTTCTGGTGTGATTCCTCTTGAAGCGACGTCTGCTGGATTCTCTTCTGACTTTACGTAGTTCCATTTTACTGATGGTAGATGGCTCGTAATGTCGTCCACCCTTGTTTTCACAAATTTGTCCTTACTGCGCTTATTTGTGATCCATGCAATTGTAATTTGGGAGTCGCTCCATGCGTTGATTTGACCTCGGCAGTTCATGGTGGATGAGATTCGAAACAATAGTTTTGCCAGAAGTTGAGCTGCACATAGCTCTAACTTGGTGATGGTTTTCTTGTTTTTTAATGGACTAACCTTGCTTCTTGATGCAAGCAAGGTGACTTGACTACCTATTTTTGCGTATACTACGGCAGCATATGCTTTCTCTGAGGCGTCACAAAATCCATGAAGCTCAATAGCTGTGGGACCCTTGCTTCCAATCCACCGCGGAATCCGAATACTTGCTAAGGCTGGTAGTTCATTTGCAAAGTTGCGCCAAATGTCTGCCAAGCCCTTTTCCAGTTCTGCGTCCCACTTGAGAGACATTTTCCATAGTTCCTGCATGAAGCATTTTCCTTGTAAAGCCACTGTAGTTAGCCATCCTAATGGGTCAAATATCCTTGCTAGTTGAGAAAGCACCGAACGCTTTGAAATATGACTTTACGCTGAATGTAAAATCGTCTCTGGCTGGGTCCCAAAGCAATCCCAATGTTTTTATTGACTCGTCCTTTGCTATTGCGATTTTTTCCGACTTATTTGTGTTTGGTATGGATGCAATTATCTTCTTATCGTTGGAGACCCATTTGCGTAGATGCATTCCTCCTTTGTTCAAGACAGCTCTTATCTTCTGTTGGATCGCAGTGCAGTCTTCTATCGTGTTGGCTCCAGTCATTAAATCATCCATGTAGAAATCCTTTTTTATAATGTGCGTTAGCTTTTCATCATCTTTGCAGTACAAGTCCGTCAGATGATGCAATGAACGCACTGCTAGGTATGGTGCGGCTGATGTCCCATACGTTACGGTCGTCAATTTAAATTCTTTGATTGACTCATTTGGATTTTCTCTCCAAACTATATATTGATACTCCTGATCAATTGGCGTTATTTTGATTTGACGATACATCTGCTGTCATCACATATCGCCACATGCGCCAGCTGGATAGAATGTCGAAAATGTCCCTTTGAATTTTGGGACCGATTGACATTGCGTCGTTCAGGCTACAACCACATGTGGCCTTTGCTGATGCATCAAAAACAACCCTTAATTTTGTGGTTAGGCTGTCTTGCTTTATCACCGCCTGGTGCGGCAGATAGTATTTGTCTTTGCCTGTTGTGTGTACTGGCATCATATGCCCGAGCTGCAGGTACTCTTTCATGAAGTTCTTGTATTCCTGGTAGAGCATTTGGTTCTTCTTAAATTTTTTCTCCATTTGCAGTAGTCTTGCTACTGCTTGCTTACGAGAGTCTCCCAATTCAATGGTGCTATGAAATGGAATTGAGACTATCAGACGTCCATCTTTATCTACTGATGTAGTTCGTTGGTAATAATTTTCACAATGCAGATTTTCCTCGGTTACATCGGTGTCTTCTTTGTCTAGTTCCCAGAAGCGCTCCAGATCATCAATGTTTACGGTTGTGGTCGCTGTCATGATTTTCTTTGGCGGTGCTCGGGCAATATTTCCGGAAACTATCCATCCGAGTCGTGTTTTTTGTCCAAGCGCTCCATTTATAGTTCTGACTTGACCCATCATTATTAAGGGAAATAAGTCCAATGACCATGTCTACTCTGCTAGGCATGTTAAAATTTGGATCAGCTAGAGTGCAATTTTTCCATTCTGTATTGATATCCATATCAATCCTCTTGCTGGGGAGTGCTCTTTGTAATTTGGGAAGTACTAGCGCTGTAGTTTTTGCCTTGAAACCACTTGAAAATCGAGGTTTTATTTCAAGTGTCACACTGTGTTGTGCCAGTTCCACACCATTTGAAACTATTCCCTGTATTTCCACTTTCTCCCTGTTTTTATTCAGCCTTAGAAGCTGCGCTGCTTCTTCTGATATCAAGGTGCGCTGTGATCCTCCATCCATCAATGCTCGAAGTTGCTCGTAGTTTTCATTGGCACTTCTTATTTTGACAACAGCAGTGGCCAACAGTGTTTCCTGTCCTTTATTTTGTTTAAGCCAGTTCACACTCTCCTTTTTTGTTTCTTCATGTAACAAGGTATTATGATGCTTGTTACATTGCTGGCATCTCCAGTCCTTTCTGCATTCCACCATAGTATGAGTCCCCAAGCAACGGAAGCATAAATGTTGCATTTTTACAAACTCCTTTCGTTTGTTTAAATTTGCTGCTTTAAATTTTTGACATCTGTTTATGTCGTGCCCGCTTACCGCACAAAATCGGCAAGTTCTCTGTTGACGGTGCGTTGTCTCTTTAACGACGTTTTTCTGTACAGAATCCACCGCATGGTATAGCTGATTGATAAACTCCTGTACGTCCTCTGGATCTCTCTGTTTTTTGTTTTAACGTGTTGCTCGTACTGCTGCAGCGCCTCTGTCGAAAATCGTCGAAGAAGGATTTGGGCGAAGATAACATCTGCGGAATTGCCAATTTTCGATTTTTCCTTTATGATATATATACTTTCCGTTGCTACATCTAGGAACTTGCGTATCCTTTCCTCTGAATCGCATCTTAATGGTTCCAATTCCAATAACGTGTTCAGCCGGTCAGCGAAAATCTTTCTATTATTTTCGTCGCGCTTACACATCAGATTCCATGCCTCTTGGTAGTTCGCCGCTGAGCCAATCAGTAAATGGCTTACCATTGTGGATGCTTCTCCTTTCAGGCATGATCTTAAGTGATTCAGCTTTATTGTGTCGCTGATGTCTTCTCGATCATGTATTATTTCTGTGAATAGGCCAAAAAAGTTTGGCCATTCCTTGGCATTTCCATTAAAGTGAGGTATGTCAACCTTTGGAGCTTCCTGCCTGGGATACTCTTGAGTCGTTGTAGCTGGTAGAACCGACAATTCTATCTCGATGTCCACTTTCAAGGATTCCGCATTGAGCATTAGGTCCTCAATGTCATCTGAATATGTCCATGATTTGTCTTCCATTTCCAACGTCTTTATAATTTCATCGATCCTTCTCATACGGACGTCCAGCATATGTTTAGTCTTTTGCAGCTCCTTTCTTGCTGGATTAGCCAACCATTTTTGGGCGATTTTCATTTCTTCCCGTAGACCGGATAGGCGCTTCTCTAATTTCTCCAAAATAGGCCTCGCCGAACGATCAGTTTGATAAGCATCCTCGTCGGATGACTTCAATACTTCCTCCTCCACAGCTTTCTGCGATGTTGAGGGTTCCGTTGTAGCTAAAACCATTTTCTCCTTAGGTTCCACTCGCTTCTTACTTTTATATGCTGTGACTTCAGCCATAGTTGAATCGAATATTTTGTTATTGAAATATTCGTGGTCGATCCATCCGATCTTCACTAGCCGAGTTATTTGACCAAAACTCGGCCAAAATCTTCTCGAACGAGGTAGGGCTTGCACTTTGGCTTATCATTTTTTGCAATTGCTCCCTGAGTTTGGCTTGAGCCTTCAGTAGATTGATTTGTTTGTCCGACATCATCACTTTTTATACCCTGAACCCATTAAAAATGGGTAAAAAGGGTATAATGGTTTTGTGCAAATGTATGTAACAGGCAGAAGGAAGCATCTCCGACCCCATAAAGTATATATATTCTTGATCAGGATCACGTCTGTCCGTCTGTATGAAACAACGGATCTCAGAGACTATAAGAGCTAGAGACTTCAAATTTGGAATATAAGATCTCGTATACCAGGCGCAGATCAAGTTTGCGTTATTTTATCGATAACTGCCTCAGTTTCTGAATTATCGATACATTTAGATTTTCGATAGCAGTAAATTCCACATATCTCTCACAATTTAATGGATACAGTCACCAATTTTGGTTGGTAGGTTGTTGGCGAGGTCCTTGAAAGATCGGCATGTGCCACGCCCACCTCCGACGCCCCCATCCCGCCCCTAAAATTTTCAAGTGGCTATATCTTCCGCAGTTTTTGAGTAGGGAACGTCAAATTTGGTAGGTATATTACTGGTAGTCGCCCTTAAGAACCGATAACAAATTTGTGGTGCCACGCCCACACCTGCGCCTATAATCGACAATTCCGATTGTAAATCGATAACTCCCTATATCTCCGAACATTTTAAAGATAGAGTAACCAAACTTGGAAGGCAATTTGCTGGTAACCTCCTCCAAAGATTGGCATACCAATTTTTGGACCACGCCCACATCCGCCGCCCTCAGGAACTTCATCCCTAGAAATTTAAAATGCGCATATCTGCCGTAATTTGCAAGCTAGAGTCGCAAAATTTTGCAGGTATGTTACTGGTAACTCCCCCAAAGATCGATAAAAAAATTGGATGGCCACGCCCACTCCACCTACCTAAACCGATACACCTGTTGGTGTAAATCGATAAACCCATATATCTCGCGCAATTTAAAAACTTAAGTCACCAAATTTTAAAGGTATATTACTAGTAACACCCTTCATAAATGTGAATTTTGGACCACGCCCACTCCCGCCCACAAAACGAAAAATGCCTGATCTCCCGCAATTTAAGAGCTACAGTTACCAAACTTAGAAGGTATATTACTAAGATCGAACTCCAAAATATTTTGAGCCACGCCCACTCCCGCCCACAAAAAAACGATAAATGCCTGTATCTCCCGCAATTCAAGAGCTACAGTTACCAAACTTAGAAGGTATATTACTAGATCGGGCCACGCCCACTCCAGCCCCCAAAAACGATAAACCTATAATGCATTTAAAGCTTGGTTCTGGGTATATGGTAGTCGAGCTCACTCGACTACAGCGTTCTTACTTGTTTCATTTGTTTTTTTTTAAGGAACGCTCAACAAATTCGAACTTTGAACGCGGCGCGAAATTCGGTTTATACAGATTACGTATAGTGTAAAACTGTATTTCCAGATTCGACGATTAGTTTCGATCTCTGGACACGGCGCGGAATTCAATTTATACAGATTACGTATAGTGTAAAACTGTACTTCCAGATTCGACGATTAGTTTCGATCTGGGCACGGCTCGAAGGACCAAAATGTATAAATAATATACACTCGTGAGCTTGAGTTGTAAATTCAGACTGCCTTATTATTATTATATTATGTTATATCTAACGCAGTCGCTTGTAAGACGACCACAGTGTAATTTCATCCCTCGCTATCCTCTGGGCTATTAGATCTCAAGTACCTATCCTTGAGTGTGCTGCATGAGCCCGTTAGCTGATACCCAGAGCAACACATGTTCATACTTGAACACTCGACTTTCGATTTTTATACTATTATACCAAAATGGTAAAATAGGTTTGGACCTACGTCCACTAGGGAGCTAGAAAATCGATAAATTCGATTTAAGCAGATCGATAAATCCCCATATCTCTTACAATTTAATGAATACAGTCACCAATTTTGGTTGGTAGGTTGTTGGCGAGGTCCTTGAAAGATCGGCATATGCCATGCCCACCTCCGACGCCCCCTTCACCCCCGCCCCTAAAATTTTCAAATGGCTATATCTTCCGCAGTTTTTGAGTAGGGAACGTCAAATTTGGTAGGTATATTACTGGTACGCCTCTAAGAATCGATAACAAATTTGTGGTGCCACGCCTACACCTGCGCCTATAATCGACAATTCCGATTATTAATCGATAACTCCGTATATCTCCGAACATTTTAAAGATAGAGTAACCAAACTTGGAAGGTAATTTGCTGGTAACCTCCTTCAAAGATTGGCATATCAATTTTTGGACCACGCCCACATCCGCCACGGAACTTCGTCCCTAGAAATTTAAAATGCGCATAACTGCCGTAATTTGCAAGCTAGAGTCGCAAAATTTTGCAGGTATGTTACTGGTAACTCCCCCAAAAATCGATAAAAAAATTGGATGGCCACGCCCACTACACCTACCTAAACCGATACACCTGTTGGTGTAAATCGATAAACCCATATATATCACGCAATTTGAAAACTTAAGTCATCAAATTTTAAAGGTATATTGCTAGTAACACCCTTCATAAATGTGGAAAAAAAATTTTGGACCACGCCCACTCCCGCCCACAAAAAACGATAAATGCCTGTATCTCCCGCAATTTAAGAGCTATAGTTTCCAAACTTAGAAGGTATATTACTAAGACCGAACTCCAAAATTTTTTTGGGACACGCCCACTCCCGCCCCCAAAACCGATAAACGCCCATATCCCCCGCAATTCAAGTATTTCGTAACTGTACACAAATTAAGGTATAATAGTATTCCGCTGTCGGTTACGTCCGACTGCAACGTTCTATCTTGTTTAAATTGATCAATTCTTGCGTAAACCACACAGGTTTATTAGACCTACATGGCTCACGAGCAGGAACACACAAGTCAAATAAATCGTCCAGAGTTTTATAAAATATATTGATTGCTCCATCCATGTTCCCACATCTATAAAGCTGGGACCAGTCAGTCTGCAATAAGAGTCGAGTTAATTTGACAAAATCGGTTATCCGAAACTGGCCAGCTCGCCCTGATACCTTGTTATCCTGACTTGATAGCTTAGTGGACAAATCAAACAGTACTTCCAGAGTAGGGTGATAGGGATCTTCAGGATAGGACATGGGTTCAGAACGGGAAACACAGAAAAAGTAGGTATCCATGACAAAAACAAGATCAAGCATCTTATCCAACGAATTTGGGATAGCATTGATTTGACTCAAAGATATCCCAAACCAACCGTCGAGAAACTCACTCTAAGTCGTAGGCATCAAGACACTGAGTCTGGACAAGAAGTCCATGTAGTTCCAGTGAGATTAAAATCACCAAGAACTATAAGAAAGTCACGATCAGAAAGTTTAGTAGACACACCTAATATAGCATCCAAATGGGACAGATATATGGAAATATCTGAACACGGTGGGATGAAGGAACACGTAATAAAAATACCAACACCATTTACACACAATTTAACAACAATGAACTTAATATCTATAGAATTATCTGTCATTACTAACTCAGAAGATAAATCAGCATGGATAGCAATAAATACACCTCCGCCTCGACGGAGATTGCGATCTTTTCTATAGATAGTGAATCCATTAGATAAAATTTCAGAACTTAAAATGTCGGGCTTTAACCAGGTTTCCGAAAAGGCAACGACATGATAAGGAAAATATTTTTCTTTTTCACAGTATATTCCATTACAACAACATTGTCCGGCCAGAATTTTTTGCAACAAATGTTACTGAAATATTGAGGCGAACTTTTATCTTAAAGGAAGAAATTTCCCGAATATAGAAAAATTGAAATTTTTCCAATTTTTTTATGGGTGCTTTAATTTTAGCCTGTATATAAGACTTAACATCATCCGATGTGATATCAGGGGAAAGCCTGGAAACAAATATTTGTTTATTAGGTGGAACACCTACTAGGGTCGTTGGAGGAACCTTAGCAACAGCATGTGGTGGAGCTGTAACTTTGGTTTTATGACCAGTCGACTCAACTGATACATTAGCACCAGCATTTAGATTTGCATCCACGGTGCTAACTCTCACTGAGTCAGCAATATTAACGGGAATGGAAGGCACAACATCAATAGGCATTAAGTTGTGGCTTCCATCACTTCCACTTTGGAGAGATGGGGAAGAAAGATTTATAAGCTCAATGTGGGCACTTGAGAGGGGACCGAGAGTTCATTTGGGCCCACAGACAGCCTAAAGTTTGCCTTTTTACGCTTTGGAGAATCATTCAAAAGTTTCATGCCCTTGAAATCATTCTCCAAAGCCGAAAATCCATCGAAAAGTTGATGGTAGATCTCCAAAGCCAATCTTTGTCTGCCTGATAAAACCCATCATGTCCCTTTCGACATCCCTGCACTTATCACAAGCCACAAGCCACACTTTAAGCCTGATTTTGCATTAATCAGGTCAATGATACGGCCGTTCAGGCCAGCGCATTTTTCTTGTGATACATTGATACAAGACCCCACTTAATATTTGTACGGACCTGAAAAATTTTATTATAGCAGACACTCGACATTATTATAAAATGAAATTAAAATAAGTTTATAAAATCCAAAATATACTGCGAAAACAGGTGCAAAAATAAATAAATAAATAGAAATAAAAGTATAAATAGAAAAACAGAACAGACACAATTTAGCCTTTAGCACACCCAAGGGTTAATGTAAAAGAGATGAAGCTATGTACTTACACACAACAATTTTCTGTTTAAAACAGAAAATATAAAACGGCGCGGGCGCGACGACCGAAAATAAATAATGAGTAGCACACCGGAATAGGAGAGCAAGATAGAAAAAAGAGCGAAAACAGCTACCAGCAACAATGTTAATGCGAGCGCGCGAGAGAAACACAAGCAAGAGCGTAAAAGTACAACAACAAATTGTATGCAAACACAAATAAAAACACCAAAGCTTGATTTGAGCTGCCGTTTGTTGTTGTACGAAAGAACGCCTTCTTTTAATTGTTTAACTATATTAAAGTTCAACAATGTGTTTAACATCGACCGGCAAAACACAGAAATTGACAATATTTTGTTCTAGCACAAAAGTATAACGGTTAAACAAGTAAATACGATGAGAAATAAATAAATTTCGATGCGCAATTAAAAAACACGTCCGTTGCGAATAGCGAGCGAACGAGTAAATTATAGACTAAGCTATTTAAACGGTAGACAACGGCCAGTATCTCCACAGTGATCGCTTTGGACGATCGTAGCATTATTGTAAGCCTATATATGAATATATGTATAACCAATATATTGTACATCACAATATGGCATATTTTTGATATCAAATTTGCGTATATTTGTTTTATAGACTAAGCAATTTAAACGGTAGACAACGAGCAGTATCTCCACAGTGATCGCTTTGGAAAGAATAATAAGAATGTTGACGTCTGATTCGACACAATGCGATATTTTCCAAACTGAGTTCAGCTACTTTGTTTCCACATACACGGGGAAACCGAACATTGGATGTCTGCTTCGATCATAAGTTACAGAACTGTAAGGACTGTATATATTCGTATTATAGTTTTATGTATTTATTCCTCAAGACATTATTATTATTTTTTTAATAATGGATGGAGGAAGGGGGCATAGAGAGTATTCTTATCTTTTACTCGTTATGGTATTTATTCGGAGTATTAGTTGACAGTAATAATATTAATATTAGTTGCTTTGAATTGGCGCCCACTGGTGGTGGTCTATTGATCCGTTACCTCCTGGCTTGTATAGTCCACCTCCATAGCGGCTGGCTCTTCCTTGACGAGCTCATCGGTGGCCATATCGCCGCCAGTGCCACTCTCCCCAATAACCATCTCATCGACGAATGCGCTGGATGAGACGGCCGCAACGTTCTCTTCCTCCTCGGCTGGTGTATGATCGTTCAGTGTCAATGTCGGAGTGGTGCCAGCATCACCAGCTGCACCATCTGCCTCAGCTGCAAACGTGGACGCATCATCTGATTTCGGTGCTTCTGTCGGTTATCGGTCTCAATAGGAACGGAGACAGCTCTGGTGGCATCAGCATCTGCTGGAGCAGCAGTAGTTTTATCGGCAGCTGCAACAGTCTTTATCGATTCCTCCTTATCTTCATCCTTGGCTGGCGACTTGGCTTTCAAAGCCGGATCCACACCACCACCACCACCAACTCCACCACCACCACAAACACCACCACCAGCAGCAGCAGCTACAGCAGCAACTGTAGCAGCAGCAGCAGCTTCTACTGCCTCAGTTACAGTCTTTTTAGTGTTGCTCTCATCATTCTCTGTATTCGAATTGGTCTCCAACTGTTGCTCATTCTTGGTCTCACCCTGCGTAGCTGCAGGCGCCGCAGCCTGCTCCTGATCATCATCTATGTCGACCATAGCTTTCTCTACAGATGCATCAATACGATCAACTGCAGCAGCGGATTTCTCTGGCATCGATGTGTTTGGTTTTTCTGCCTTTTCCTCGGGTTTCTCAGATGACACCTTCTGGCACTTGTCAGCCGGTTGATCAGCAACAGTGGACCGCTTCCAATTGGTGCAGCTCTTGTACTTCCAGTTTGGGCAGCTACGCGCCTCGAACTATAGCGTCGCCCGAACATTATCGGCAAGCAGTCAAAGTGTCCTATAAAACAAAAACAAAAAACGCATTGGGGATCGGGTCTCTTTTTTAAGCAAAATACTTACTTTTTATGCAATTGTTTGCTTAGTGGCAAACTACTCACATATTGAATTGTAACTTTTGCAGACGACGTAGCTGCAGTCACGGGCGAGGCGACGCTTTGGCGCAGGATTGTCGCACTTGATGCACTTTTGCATAGATCTTATGTTCGGACCATCAGCATCAAGTGATGTCTCTTTTAAGCCTGTATTGTTAGCCATGTTAGTTGCTTTTCTTTCTTATTGTTTCCTTTTTTTCCTATTATTCGCACGACTCATAATGATTATCTTGAACGTTGCACCAAAAAAAAGTGTGTTAACGATAACAGTGTTGCATTAGCGGCGAAGTTATCGATAACAGTGCTACTAAGTTAACAGTGCCAAAGAGTAATGTTTACATGCCATTCACATATTTTGCATTACACTATAAAAACTGTTGGATATCAACGAAATAAAACGATCGCAGAGGTTATTTATTTTGCAAGAGGAAATTGTGATTAAAACGGAGGAAGTTGATATTGTTGATACAAAGATAAAGCTTGAGATCGATGAGGATGAGCCAAAATTGGAATTGTCGTGCGCTGGCACCTTTATGAAAATAATCGAGGAGCGACCGAATATGATAACGGTGCCGGTTCACGAACGCCAATCTGAGGACGAGCTCAAATTCATAGCGACCCTCAGCACTATCGATCAGCAGCAAAAGTTATTTGTGTCGTCATCGGATGAGAGTGTTGCAGTTCTTGGCGCATTTGAGTGCAAAGTATGCAGCTTTACTTGCGAAAATCACTTATCGCTTGCTTCGGATCAGATCAATCATCAGCTAAACCGCCATGTCTGTTGCCATGGCTGTGGCAGTGGTTCACCACGCTCGAAGAAATCCAGGAGCATGTAGCATATAACCTTGTATTGGACGAGCTGATGTTCATGTAGCTTACAAGATTTGTTGCACGTGCTGGTTCCGGCTGTATGATCGGTAGATGGTCGGGGTTCCTTATAGATTCTTGTGCTACTTGCTCGCTGTGCTTAATACTAATTAAAAAAAAATATCACGAGCTGTTATCGTTCGAACTATATTACCTGGAAGGGGGAAGAGAGGAAAAAGGAATTGCACCAGTCTCATAAATAGAAGATGGAGGCGACACTCCTTGGTTGTCGTCGTTTGAGCTGGGCTGATGTAGTTGCCACAGCAGATGCCCACCCTACCCAGATCATCAGGCACCGAGGCATAAACATTTTTGATGATCCCTAAAATAACTACTTAATTCATCGTCTATTTAGAGCGCGTTGCATGACTCCCAAGAAAAAAAAATTTAGTTATTCATTTTAAAAATACTCTATTGACAAAAAAATATATTTAGTTGCATTTCAGATTAAGGTTAATTAATTTCAGTTTCATAACATGTACTTTTTATACTATTATACCAAAATGGTATAATAGTATATTGGTTTTGTGCAATGTCCGTCATGTTGTCTGTCCGTCTGTCCGTCCGTCCGTCTGTCCGTCTGTCCGTCTGTATGAACGCGCGTTCCTCCGACACCCTTTGAGATAGAGACTTGAAACTTGGAACGTATACTGGAAAGTACCCTCAAAAGTTAAAGTGTCTTGGGTTTGGACCTACGTCCACTAGGGAGCTAGAAAATCGATAAATTCGATTTTAGCAAATCGATAAATCCCCATATCTCTTACAATTTAATGAATACAGTCACCAATTTTGGTTGGTAGGTTGTTGGCGAGCTCCTTGAAAGATCGGCATATGCCACGCCCACCTCCGACGCCCCCTTCACCCCCGCCCCTAAAATTTTCAAATGGCTATATCTTCCGCAGTTTTTGAGTAGGGAATGTCAAGTTTGGTAGGTATATTACTGGTAGTCGCCTCTAAGAATCGATAACAAATTTGTGGTGCCACGCCCACACCTGCGCCTAAAATCGACAATTCCGATTATTAATCGATAACTCCGTATATCTCCGAACATTTTAAAGATAGAGTAACCAAACTTGGAAGGTAATTTGCTGGTAACCTCCTTCAAAGATTGGCATACCAATTTTTGGACCACGCCCACATCCGCCGCCCCCAGGAACTTCGTCCCTAGAAATTTAAAATGCGCATATCTGCCGTAATTTGCAAGCTAGAGTCGCAAAATTTTGCAGGTATGTTACTGGTAACTCCCCCAAAGATCGATAAAAAAATTGGATGGCCACGCCCACTCCACCTACCTAAACCGATACACCTGTTGGTGTAAATCGATAAACCCATATATATCACGCAATTTGAAAACTTAAGTCACCAAATTTTAAAGGTATATTGCTAGTAACACCCTTCATAAATGTGGAAAAAAAAATTTTGGACCACGCCCACTCCCGCCCACAAAAAACGATAAATGCCTGTATCTCCCGCAATTTAAGCGCTACAGTTTCCAAACTTAGAAGGTATATTACTAAGACCGAACTCCAAAATTTTTTTGGGACACGCCCACTCCCGCCCCCAAAACCGATAAACGCCCATATCCTCCGCAATTCAAGTATTTCGTAACTGTACACAAATTAAGGTATAATAGTATTCCACTGTCGGTTACGTTCGACTGCAACGTTCTATCTTGTTTTCATAGGGTTTATATACTATTCGCTAATTATAAATTTAATGGTACTAGTACTACCAAAAATTAGTATGGACGCTTTCTATAGCTACGACAATTAATAATATTTTTTTTTTCTTACTTAATTATAGGACTTTTTAATTTTTATATATACATTTTTTTTTTTTTCTGGTATTTATAAATTCATATGCCAAATTAAGTTATTTACTTAGGTATTATATTTACTATAATATAATTGTATTTATTTAAATTTAATTTGCTTAAGTTTTTATTTCAATTCGCAGAACAAAAAAAAATGAAATCAAAAGAATATTTCCAACATAAGTAGTAATAAGGCATGTTAAAAATTATTTATTTATTTACAAATCATTAATTTAATATTATTTTCCTTTGTATGTTTGATTTGTTCATTTTAAATTGAGAGTTGTCATTTATATATTTTTATTTGCATACTTCTACAGCGACTTCGATATTAAAGTTGCAGCATACTTTTGCCTGAGCTTTAATTTTATTATGCAGCACAAAAGCTCACTCAGTTTAGTGCGCCGAATATTAGGAGAGCCAATTTCCGCTCAACATAAGGGCGATCCATATTGAGTGAGTTTTATTTTTTTTTTTTTTTATTTCTCTCTCGACAAAATTTGGAGAGTTTTGCACTTGCACTTGTAAATGGCGTCAAATTTTAACTCACTTTAACATCGAATTGTCGCTGCTCACCAAAATAAAATTTAGATAAAAAAATAAAAAATTACACTTACATGTTTATCCTCCACGTCCAAAAGATCTTTTGCAGGCGGGGCATTTGCTAGGCTTGATGAGTGGGTTTATAGTGATAAATTAAAATATTATGTAAATCTTATTCGGCGAGGTATATATATTTTTCTTGGATTTATATTTTCTTATAACTTTATGTTTTATATTTTTATGTTCATGGTTTTATATTTCATGTTTTCTTTATTTATTATAAAAAAAATTGTTTGCACGCCATATTATTCATTTTGATTTCACTTTAATTTAGTTTATATAACTATAGTTGGAACACAATTTTTTTTTTCTTTTTTTTTCAACTCTTAACAACAAAAAAAAAATCAAAAGAACAATATTTAATTTAATTATCCACGATTGTCGAATTAATGATGACCATTGGGCTTGGACAAATAAGCCTTGTTCCTCCAGTCCAATATACAGCTGCGGGTTCGATGCCGTGGTGCCAAGATGAATATGGTACGGGAAACTCCAATGCTGGATCAGTCGTCAGTGGCGCAACTCTCCTGGTTTTTTGTTAAGTTTCGGTGTTCCGCTGCGGGTCCAGGTTCGGGTCGTCTCGGAACTCATATTTATACCCTGAACCCATTAAAAATGGGTAAAAAGGGTAAAATGGTTTTGTGCAAATGTATGTAACAGGCAGAAGGAAGCATCTCCGACCCCATAAAGTATATATATTCTTGATCAGGATCAATAGCCGAGTCGATCTAGCCCTGTCCGTCTGTCTGTCCGTCTGTCCGAACACGCGGATCTCAGAGACTATAAGAGCTAGAGACTTCAAATTTGGAATATAAGATCTCGTATACCAGGCGCAGATCAAGTTTGCTATTTTTATCGATAACTGCCTCGGTTTCGGAATTATCGATACATTTAAATTTCCGATAGCAATAAATTCCACATATCTCTCACAATTTAATGGATACAGTCACCAATTTTGGTTGGTAGGTTGTTGGCGAGGTCCTTGAAAGATCGGCATGTGCCACGCCCACCTCCGACGCCCTCATCACCCCCGCCCCTAAAATTTTCAAATGGCTATATCTTCCGCAGTTTTTGAGTAGGGAACGTCAAATTTGGTAGGTATATTACTGGTAGTCGCCTTTAAGAACCGATAACATTTGTGGTGCCACGCCCACACCTTCGCCTATAATCGACAATTCCGATTGTAAATCGATAACTCCGTATATCTCCGAACATTTTAAAGATAGAGTAACCAAACTTGGAAGGCAATTTGCTGGTAACCTCCTCCAAAGATTGGCATACCAATTTTTGGACCACGCCCACATCCGCCGCCCCCAGGAACTTCGTCCCTAGAAATTTAAAATGCGCATATCTGCCGTAATTTGCAAGCTAGAGTCGCAAAATTTTGCAGGTATGTTACTGGTAACTCCCCCAACGATCGATAAAAAAATTGGATGGCCACGCCCACTCCACCTACCTAAACCGATACACCTGTGGAAATCGATAAACCCATATATCTCGCGCAATTTGAAAACTTAAGTCACCAAATTTTAAAGGTATATTGCTAGTAACACCCTTCATAAATGTGGAAAAAAAATTTTGGACCACGCCCACTCCCGCCCACAAAAAACGAAAAATGCCTGTATTAAGAGCTACAGTTACCAAACTTAGAAGGTATATTATTAAGATCGGGCCACGCCCACTTCAGCCCCCAAAAACGATAAACCTATAATGCATTTAAAGCTTGGTTCAGGGTATATAGTAGTCGAGCTCACTCGACTACAGCGTTTTTACTTGTTTTATATTAAAGTATTTATTTTTCTGGCCGACAATAAAATCAATTTTAATTGTTTTATCTATTAATTTCTTTCCTTGGCTCAGATTTTGTAGTTCACGAAAACTAATTTATTCATGAAATCATTTTTTTTTTTATTTTTGTTTAATCCCAGACTAGCTCACCACGAATGTTCTTTTGGTGGCTGTTATAATTGTTTAAAGAAAATTTTCAGGTAGAGTAAAAAAATTTTCTTCGCGCACAAGTGTCCATCTTGGATTTTGTTTTTGGTTTTCCATATAAATTTTGCGCGACGAGACTTAACGAAACTACATCTTCGCGGGCAGCACTAGAGCAAAAACCTCACGGCACAACTATCTTCTTCGGCAGACTCTTCTCGACTCTCCTCATGGCAAAACCATTATCTTCGGCAGACCGAACTCCAGAGAGTCTCCACCAGAACTTATGGATCGGCTTTCGCGAGAAGGGCTTGAGATTGTATCACTTAATCTCCTAGAGGGCGTAATCAAAAGCTCGGCTTAGTATGAAAACCAAAGCATACTTTTAGGCATGCCAAGCAAGCGCACTTCATTTTCCCCCCCACTAAAATCACGCTTGGGGTGGAACACAACGAGCGGGATTCACGCTTGCAGACCAACGCATTATTGCTTAATGTCTTTTGCATGAAATTTGCCTATAAGTCTTCCATTAGTATCTTCCA
>JAWNLR010000319.1:0-76438 GCA_035042205.1 Drosophila infuscata | reverse complement strand
TGCAAACTGATGTCGTCTATACAGACTTCAGTAAGGCCTTCGATTCTGTTAACCATGGTCTCCTTCTTCATAAACTAAACCTTATAGGTTTTCCTACTAACTTTCTTACATGGATTTCGGAGTATCTGAGTAACAGAACTCAAAAAATTGTATTTAAATCTGTACTTTCTAATCCTATCCTAGTCACATCTGGGGTACCGCAGGGTAGTCACCTGGGCCCAGTGCTTTTTAACCTATTTATTAACGACCTTCCTTCTGTAATATTGAATTCTAACGTACTAATGTATGCTGATGACGTCAAGTTGTGCTTGACGTATAATGATATGACCTCACAATGCTTATTGCAGGCGGATTTATTTTCCTTTTTGTCGTGGTGTAAAATAAATCTGCTCAATTTGAACTGCTCTAAGTGTAAAGTCATGTCATTTTACCGTACTAATCCTAACACTGTCAGTTACACGCTCGATGGGATGCCACTTGATAGACTGAATGAAGTAAACGATTTAGGTTTACTTCTTGATCATAAGCTTAAATTTGATAAGCATATCAAATTCACTGTCAACAAAGCTTTTCAAGTTCTTGGTTTTATTAAGCGTTGGTCAAAGGAATTTGATGACCCTTATACGACCAAGTTACTTTTTACTTCTCTTGTACGTCCAATTCTGGAATATGGATCTTGAGTGTGGTCTCCGCAATATCATATTCACCAAAGTAGATTGGAATCTGTGCAAAAGAGCTTTCTACTTTTTGCGCTTCGTCGCTTTGACTGGGGTGTACTGCCTCCATACTCTGATAGGCTTCTTCTTATTAACCTTCCCTCCTTAACTAATCGTCGTGTTATGTTAGGAGTTATGTTTGTTGTAAAACTACTTAAAGGCGAAATCGACTCAACTGCGTTGATGAGCCAAATCAATTTTTCTGTACCCTCTAGACAGTCTCGTTATTACCTCCCACTTTCTCTTAATCGTTGTACTACTAACTATTCCTTGCATGAACCGTTTCGAGTACTCTGTAATGATTATAACAAACTATATCATGTAATCAATTCAGAGTCCTCCATTTCACTAATTAAAAACTTAATTTTAAATGTCTTATCTAGAGATTAACTTGTTTGCTTGTACAGGTGGTGGATCTCAACTAATTCTTACTAATTATTTTCTTACTAATTATTTTTGGTCTGATTGGGTTTCTCTGGGTTTTCCCCAATTCTTGCAACAAATGTTGGGCCATTTTGTTTTTTACCCCAGAAACCTTTGAAATAAAAAAATAAAAATAAATAAATAAAAAAATATTTTTTAATTTGTTTAAAGTTTTAATTTAATTTTAATTTTAATTTAATTCAAATTTTTAATGTTTGTATTTTTTGGTGTCGACTGAATTTAGTTGACAAATAAATAAATAAATAAATAAAATTATAGAATATTTTTACTATTTGTTATAAATGAGCACAAAGCCTGCTTCCTTTCAATTAGTACTGTGCCCAGAACATTTTTATTAAGTTTGTATTTAATACTAATGCTTCAAACATTTTACATATACATTTCCACCAATTGCATCATTTCTTTCATTTGCTGTATTGACTTCTTCGTCATAACTTTGTGGGTTTCTATACGGTTTCCTATAACAAGGGTCCTCACCTTTTGTGTTGATAACGTGTTTAACTGTATTAGTGAAAGTCAATTTGTCACTCTCTCTATACTGTATGTCGTCAAATTCAAACAAGATCTTTTTTAATGTGGATTTCTCCTCTTGTTTTAGGTGTTCTAAACGATATTGGTTTCCTTCGATTAATTCATTTTCCAATGCATACATTATGTGCTCATCTTTTATTTCTGACGGGTTTTCATAATTATCTTCCTTATCATTCTCTTTATTTTCAGTATCGTATTTAAATAAAAATCTATAATTACTTAGTTCGACAAACTCTTCTTCATAGTTGATCATACATTTACAATCCTTAAGGAACGTTCGGCCTAAGAGGACATCAAAATTTTTTGAGAAATTATGTATGTAAAATTTTTGATCGGTCGGACAAAGTTTGCTTGGTTTTAATTTTACTTCCCCACTTATGGTTTGGCAAGTAATGTTTTCGGTTGTGGTATTGTAATTCAAGAAATTTGTGTTCATTATATTAACCGATGATCCTGTATCTACAAGGCATCGTCATTTTATATTATTCATAATTATATTTATGAATGGGGTTCTGTGTTTCCGTCCGAGGCTGTTTGATGAAAATTTTCAGTCCATTCCATTCTAGACTGCCCACTATTGCTTGGCCTCTGTCTTTTCATTGGTTGGCTAGGTGGTCTGCTAATATTCTGATTATTCTGATTTGCTTGATAATTGATGGGGTTCTGCATTCTACCTTGGTTTAGTTTTTGTTGAAACTCATTATATAATTGATCACTATTTGATTGTTGATTCCTATAATTGTAATTTTGTTGATTTCTTGGATAATAGTTTGTGTTGTAATTCGGATTATAAATTTGTTGGGGTTTTGGACTTCGATAATTATTATAATTTTGTTGGGGTCTCTGGTAATTTCTATTATTATTTTTATTATATTGTGAGTTTATGTTTCTTTGTTTTTCAGAGATCCGGTATTCATATAGACCCAATTCTTCTGCTACTGATTTGAGTTTTTCTGTTGTTGCTATGTCATATCTAGCTAACTGCATGTATAGTCTATCGGGTAATCTTTTATGTATTACATCTCTTATTGTATTATTCAATGCGTTTGAGTACAGAATTTTGTTTTCCGCATTATTTTCTATTACTAACTTATTTAAGATTATAAACGATTTTTGCTCGAGTTCCTCGAGAAACTTACGGATGCTTCCCCCGTAGTAGGTGTTGTATACTTTTCTCAGAAGTTCTTCAAATGGCGTTTGTGTTTTAAAGGTGGCGATTAATATCCCTCGGAGTATTGTCCAATCTCTTGGTAGATGTCGAAGCGAAGCCTTTAGCGCCTCTCCATGTAGCTGCATCTGTATCGCGCTGTATATTATAAGTGTCTGCCTGCTCCTAATTCGTCCGTTTCTCCTCCGAAACTTGGTACCTGGCGGATCTGTCCAAGCGCCTGATTTAGTACTCCTTCTTGCATCATTGTGTTGTTTTTGTTTGTTGATTTATTATTATTATTATTGAATGTTTTTTAAAAATTCTCCTTCGTCGTCGTTTTTCGTTTTTTCACAAAAAAATTGTTCACAAGATTTTAAAAAAATTTGTTCACAAAAAAAAAAAATTCCTCCTCGTCGTTGTTTTCGCGTTGTTTTTACTTTGCTTGTAATGGCCCCATAGTCCATTAAATTTAAATCGCAAGTTTTTTTTTGAAAGTTAGAATGCGCGCCTAACGATCAGCCGATACCGCCCTCGTGCGATATATCGACGAGAAGAGCAACACTGTTAACAGCTCTGGTAACAGCGCTGTTAAAAAGAAACTGCTGCTTCTTCGCTCCAGCTTCCGCCTTTTCGAATGAAGGTCCAGGAGCATAAAGACGTGTCCAGCCAAATTTATAATTGTTAAAATTATAACACTGGCACGGGAGGAAAGCAAATCGACATTTTTTTTAAGCCATCCACGGCTTAAAGTGTCATTGCTTTTCCGCAATAATTGGCGTTGCAAGCTTTCGTTTGAACCAGGTAAATATTTCGCAGCAAATTTTGAATTTAGCGCACATCTAATTGTTCTTCGGAACATGGTTTCATTGTTAGAAAAATTATTAGAAGACCAGGATTCCAGTCCAAAAACGATCGCAAGGAACAGGATCAGATGGCTGGATAAGAAGCTGGCAATTCTGGAGCCTCCAAGTAGCCGTTCAGTTTTACTGTGTGTGGGTGTGTGTGCGTGAAAAAACAAAAAAAAAAAACAGTGAAAATCCAAAATTTGGTATATATATGTACATACACACACATATACATATATATATATATATATATATATAAATATATAAATAAATATAAATAATATATATAAAACTATATATATATATATTGATAAATGCAACCCCCCAAGTAGAAAGAACGCTACGAAAAAACAATAGTGCAGTGACCTTAACAACAATCCCAAACACAATCAAAACCAAAAAGCCCTGCTGCCGACGGCGCAGAAGACCTGAAAATTAATAAATTCAATAATAATATAATATATAATAACCCTCAAAATTAAAATCTAAGTGACAAAAAAAAAAAAAAACATTGTTAGGTATAAGTACAACAGTTGTTTTGTTTTTGTTTTGTTTTGGTTGCTCGAATCAATTTCGTTCGCTGTGAGCAAAGTGTAAAACGGTAAAGAAAATGGTGTACAGTGTGCATAAATGGAAAAGAGTGAATATGTTAAAAACGAAACTTTTCCATACAAATCATTTGTTTTAAATTAAATATCAAAACCAAGCCCCCTACCCATACAACAACAACAACAACAACAATAAAAATAACAACAACAACACCACACGGGAAGGCCTTCATCGTGGAATAATTTGGGTGAGTGATATTACGATTTGTCCCACTGTACCCGCCAGCGCAGGCTTGTGCACGTGTGGACAAAGCGAAAAGAACAAAGAGAGAGAGAGCGAGCTAAAACGAGCGTGAGCGTAAGCTCAGATCATAATGAAGCTCTAAAGCTTTTGCTCTCCGTTCTCTTTGTTGTTGATGATTTGTTGTTAACTCTTGCAAATTTAATGCCGCTCTTCATATTCTGCCTTGGTATTACTAATTGACGTGAAACCGTCATGGAAGAAAAAAAATAATAAAACAACCAAATTCGGCAATAATATGTAAAGTAATCCTCCCTCTCAAAAAAATAAATAAATGCTATAGAATCCCATACATACATATATAAAAATATACACTGAAAAAAAATACACATACCGATAAACCTTTATCCACAGCAGTGAAAAATGAATTGATTCGAAAACAAGACAAACAAACAAAAAAAATAGATGTAACTAATGAGAAAGCCAAACAAATTTGAAATTACACTGAAAAAATTTTTAAGTATAGTTAAAAAAAAAAAATAAAATAAAAAAAAAATCAAATGAATTAAATCAGAAACTATAAATTTACCGGAATGAATAAAATGCAAATGAAATTATAAGATTTTAAAGAAAATTAGGTTAAGCGGAATTTGAACAAAATACACTGAAAAAAAAAAAATAAATCCATAAATATAACTAAATAAAAGAAACAAAAAAAAAAAAAAAATTCAAATGTAAGCAACGTTTACCAACGTCTCAATTCTTAGATTTAAGTATTCAGCCCCCCTAATCTAATACCTGCAATTCTGTAAACATGTTACATAGTCATGCAAACCCCCGATAATATTAAGCTTAGAAAAAAATATCATTTATGCTGGAATTAAAGACTTATAACGTTTGAAAGTTTAAAATCATGAGAGTTTAAATTTGGTGTTCTTCCTAGTCATGGAGTCGTAAAACTAAAATGAGGTAATTTGCACAAATGGGGATCTGCAACTATATTTACCCTTGCAGGTCATGGTCGGGTTGGGTGCAGAAGGTGTGCGTCGAATGACACCTAGACCACACCACCGTCCTAGCTACAGTCGTATCCTTGGTTCCCTTCCCCTTAATTTTTCCATTACCCCTTAATTTACAATTTATCCCATTTCCCCTTTTTGGTTTGATTATTAATTTTGATTTGAATTTTTTTCGTGTTGATTGACCGGAATGGTCAATGCATTCACACATCCCCCAACAGGGCTTTTAGGGACCTTATAAATAAAATTCACGTAGTGTGTCGAGATATAGCAGCAAAACCCCGCCCACATTCCCGAACAGAGCTAGTTCGTTGAAGGGTCCCGATCGGTTGACTATATCCGGCAAATGAAGAAGTCGGTAAGAAGTGCAAATGTCCTTAACAATTTTTATTGTTACGAAATACGGACACTTATTCATCAACAGCCAGTTAGCTCGAACTAACATTACTCTAAAATTTTTGGCGCCCAATCAGGGGCCAGAAATAGATAATACAACCAAACTTCGACTACTACTACTACTACTAATACTACTACAAGAAATTTTTGGCGCCCAACGTGGGGCCCACAGCAACAACAACAGCTGCAGCCTATCACCAACGTGGGGCCCACAGCAACAACAACAGCTGCAGCCTACTACCAGAATCTTTCGCAGCAATGAAAAGGCGATAGAATCGTTGGCAAGCATTATTGCTACCCCAAAGAATTGTTACAAGTCGTAAGCCCCCCAATAAGAAGCGAGAGATGTGTCTAGAGTGCAAGAACGTGTTGTTAAGCATCATATACAGATCTCGTGATCGCTTCCAAATCTGTTCTGTTTTTTTTTTAATACCTCGGAAAAGTCTCAGCTACTTTGGAACTCTATAATTGTTGTTAGTAACCGATTAGTTAGACCAGGTAAGCCTGACAATTCCAATGTAATCCGGAAAAAAATATTCCAATAACAACTTCTGAATATAAAACGGAAAAAGACAGTTCAGATTGATAGCTCGTATCCTTGACCGCTAGATTTTGACAGTATCAGCGGTTTATCATTCTACAAGTGGAGAATTGCCTGTAAAATCAATAGCCCATTTATCAAATCCCCCAAGGAATATGTTTGTAGTTAACGACGTTATTTTTTTTACTTCATTTTAATTTAAGTTTTCGATTCCCAAAAATGACTAAGGAAGATTTATGAGATTAATATGCCGCTAGAGCACAGTTTTTCAAGTAATCAGCTTTCAGCAACAGCTGAGGCAAGCATATGCTTAATTTGTAGTGAGACCATGTCGGATACGCAACCTTGTTGTGTCACTCCATGTCAACATGTGTTTCATAAACAATGTATTGAAAATAGACTAGAAAACAAGGCGGAATGTCCAAATTGTTTCACAGATCTACGTGCAGCCGATCTAAAAATGGTAGTGGGAAATTGCTCACCTGCCAAACGATCGCTGCCTAAACCTACTCGTCCCGTCACCAGAGCTGTTGGAAAAGCGAGAAGAGATGTTCTACCTCAAGAATCAGATCTTGTAGGAGCTCAATCGCTGGAAAATAGTAGTGTGAATATCGCAGCGGGAGATGTGAGCCATAGCACACAACAAGCCGAAGGTCGACAAAGACAACAACCGGAATTGCAAATTGGTAATAGACCAGCGCGAAAACAAGGTCGTCCACGTCGCCAACCTCCACCACCTGTAATTACTCTACAAAGCGTTCAGGATATTGTAGAGCAGACGGTTAGCAGATTGCTAGCAAATATGCCAAGGCCATTGAATGCGGATCGTATAGTATCTGCAGAAGAAATGCCTACCCCTCCAAGCAACCTTGGTGGTTCCTTTAATAGTAGCAAGGGTTTCCTACCGTACAAAGTTACAGACGTGATGCAAAAATGGGGTGTACATTTTGATGGAACCTCACAAGGATTGTCGGTCGAAGAGTTTTTATATCGAGTTAAAATATTGACCATAGAAAACTTACAAGGCGATTTTGAATCTTTAGGGCGTAATATCCATTTGCTTTTAATCGGAAAGGCTAGGGATTGGTACTGGCGCTACCACAAGCAAGCGGAAAGTCGGAATTGGACTGAGTTTTGTAAAGCTATACGAGCCCAATATAGAGAAAGTCGTACTAACAATGAAATTCGCGAGCAAATTCGAGCTCGTAAACAAAAACCAGGCGAAAATTTTGAAAGCTTCTATGAAAGTATTTGTCAATTAATGGATAGATTACCTTCTAGTATTGTAGAAGATGAATTAATTGAAATAGTGCAGAATAATTTGTTGCCTGAAATTAAAGAAAGATTGCTTTTTGAAGAAATTTATTCTATAGCTCATTTGCGAAGATTGGTGCAAAAGCGAGAAAATTTTCTTCGAGAAATCGGTCGAATCAGACCAGCCCCATTAAAACCCCGAGAACCAGGTGGTTATCGTGTTTATTCTCTGGAAGAACCAGACCAAGAACATGCTGCTGAGCCTGAAGAAATCGAGGAAGTTGCCGCGATTGACAAAGTTACCTCGAAAATTGTCTGTTGGAATTGTGAAAAACAAGGTCATAGATGGGAGGATTGTCTTGCGGATAGACGCGTGTTTTGTTATGGATGTGGTACCCCTAATGTTTACAAGCCACAATGTCAAACATGCCAACGGCTTTCGGAAAACCGAAAGAAGGGGGCAGCCTACAACAACCGGATGCCTCCAAAATAAGTGAAGATCTACAGGTTCCCGATGTATCTGTATCTGAACCTGCTAGTATCTTAATAGAAAATGGAATTCGTTTTAAGCCATATCATGAAAGATTACGTAATTATATAGAAGTTAGGAATAGGATATTTTCAAGCGAATCAAAAGCGTGCCGCAGAAATACTTGCCGGCGAAGAAAGCATATAGGGATGCTGAAAAAGAAGCGAAGATTACTAATCGCTACGGTTTTTCAGAAAAGCAACGATATGCGTAGCTATGCAAAGGTTTCTTTCTTAGACTATGAAGAGTTAGGCTTATTAGACACCGGCGCAAATATCAGCTGTATAGGTTCCGAGTTAGCTAAAACAAGGTTTTGTCAATATCCCCAATACAAACCAATAACCTCGCACGTAAAAACCGCAGATGGAAAAAGTCACAATGTGCTTGGAACATTAATAGTGCGTATGGTCTATAATGGGCAAGCAAAAGACATAGAATTATACGTCATACCCTCTATCGTGCATAACTTAATATTAGGAATTGACTTTTGGCGAATTTTCAATCTCGCCCCAGGAGTAATTTCTTCTATAACTGGTCCGCCGGTAGAAACGGACAATACAGAAAATTTGAAATATCCGTTGTCCGATCGTGAATTATTACAACTAGAGTCGGTTGTGGAATTATTTCCCAATTACGAAAAACAAGGTCTAGGACGCACCTCTTTAATCAAGCATCATATTGATATCGGGGATGCGAAGCCAATCAAACAACGATATTATCCGGTTAGTCCTGCTGTTGAGAAACTCATGTACGCAGAGATAGATCGCATGATACAGTTGGGGGTGATTGAGCCGTCCAAAAGTCCGTGGAGCTCGCCTATGCGATTGGTAGTTAAGCCCAATAAAGTACGATTGTGTTTAGATGCTCGCAAAGTAAATGATGTTACGAAAAAGGATGCATATCCTTTGCAGAACATCGACGGTATTTTCGCGAGACTTCCAAAAGCTAACCTAATAACCAAATTAGATTTAAAGGACGCATATTGGCAAATTAAACTGTCAGAGGATTCAAAACCTCTAACGGCCTTTACAGTTCCTGGAAGACCACTCTACCAATTTACCGTAATGCCGTTTGGGCTATGTAATGCTCCCTCCACAATGTGTCGCCTGATGGATGATCTCATTCCTCCTGATCTGCGTTACTGTGTGTTTGGCTACATTGACGACCTGTGTATAGTTTCGGAAACCTTTTCGCAACATCTTTCAGTATTGATAAGATTAGCAGAGCAGTTTAGAAAGGCTAATCTCACCTTGAACTTGGCAAAGAGTCAGTTTTGTGTTACAAAAATCAATTATCTAGGCTTTGTAATAGGATGTGGTGGAGTCTCTACAGACCCATCAAAAATCTCCTGCATTCGTAACTGGCCAACTCCCAAAAACCTCAAACAAGTCAGAGGATTCTTAGGAGTATGCGGTTGGTACAGAAAGTTCATTCCAAATTTTGCAGAAGAAACATTCGCCATTACAGAAGTGCTGTCGACGAAAAAAACGTTTAATTGGACAGTCGAAGCTCAAGCTGCAATGGATAGATTAAAAAAATTACTGACGTCTGCCCCAGTTTTGCATAATCCAAATTTTGAGAAAAAATTTTATTTGCATTGTGATGCAAGCGACTATGGTATTGGTGCTGTACTTGTCCAACTAGGAGAAAACAACGAGGAACTACCAATAGCATTTATGTCGAAGAAATTGTCGAGAGCACAACGGAATTACAGTGTTACGGAACGGGAATGTCTGGCTGTAATTTTGGCAATCGAAAAATTTCGTTGCTACCTTGAGCTTCAAGAATTTGAAGTGGTCACTGATCACTCCAGTTTAATGTGGCTCCGAAGACAACAAAATGTATCTGGTCGGCTAGCTCGGTGGGTTTTTCGGTTGCAGTCCTATAAGTTTAAAATTTCTCATCGCAAAGGTAAGGATCACATTGTTCCTGATGCGCTTTCTCGACTATGCGAAGAGGAAATAAATAGTATAGAGTTGGAAGCTCCACAAATAGATCTCGAGTCCCCAGACTTTTTAAATCCAAGTTATCAGGATTTAAAGAAAAAAATTGAATCGGATCCGGATAAATTTCCTGATGTACGGGTAATAGACAAATTCGTCTATATTCGTACTGAACATGTCACCGGAGATCCTGTACAGGAATCGCGGGCTTGGAAATTGTGGATACCAGAAGGTCTTCGATTGTGTACAATTCGTCGAGCCCATGATAATGTCTTGTCGGCCCACGGAGGAATACAGAAGACAATTGAACGGTTGCGTAGAAATCTCTTTTGGCCAGGATTGTCCAGAGATGTTCGCAATTTTATTAGAGAATGTGACAAGTGTAAGGAGACTAAGGCTCCTAATACGATTCTTCGCCCTCCAATGGGAGAGCAAAGCGTGTCATGTCGGCCTTTTCAGAAGCTGTACATAGACATACTTGGTCCATATCCTCGGAGTAAGAAGGGTCATATTGGCCTGCTGATAGTCCTTGATCATTTTAGTCGATATCACTGGTTATGTCCACTTAAGAAATTTAATACTAAAGCAATTACAGAGTTTTTACTCAAGCACATTTTTCATTGTTTTGGAGTCCCCGAGACTGTAATCAGCGACAACGGATCTCAATTTAAAGCTAAGGAATTCGAAGCGTTTATGACCAAACATGGCATTCGTCACATGTTTACTGCTCTTTATTCGCCTCAGAGCAATGCAGCTGAGCGAGTAAATCGTTCCTTATTGGCGGCAATTAGATCGTATATTCGAATCGATCAAAGAGATTGGGATGTTTATCTTACTCAGATTTCTTGTGCACTCCGTTCTTCGTTGCACCAATCGTTAGGATGCTCACCGTATAAGGCGTTATTTGGTCTAGATATGATTACTCATGGCGACGACTATAAATTACTAAAGAATCTGTCCTTATTAGAAGAGCCAGTGAATTTAGCCAGAAAAGACACATTAGCATTGCTAAGGGATCAAATCAAGACAAACTGTAAAGAAGCGTATGAGCGGAACAGAAATCAGTATAATTTGAGATCTAAACCCGTTTCATTCCGAGAAGGGCAAGAAGTGTTTCGACGAAATTTTAACTTGAGTAGTTTTCGTCACAATTTTAACAAAAAACTCGCCTCACAATTTACAAAATGCCGAATTAAAAAGAAGATTGGAAATGCCTTCTATTTGCTAGAAAACCTACAAGGGAGAGAAATAGGAACTTACCATGCCAAAGATATTCGAAGCTAATTCCAGCTAATCTGACTCTTGGTAGTCGCCAGAATTATCTGGTGGTGTAATGGCCCCATAGTCCATTAAATTTAAATCGCAAGTTTTTTTTTAAAGTTAGAATGCGCGCCTAACGATCAGCCGATACCGCCCTCGTGCGATATATCGACGAGAAGAGCAACACTGTTAACAGCTCTGGTAACAGCGCTGTTAAAAAGAAACTGCTGCTTCTTCGCTCCAGCTTCCGCCTTTTCGAATGAAGGTCCAGGAGCATAAAGACGTGTCCAGCCAAATTTATAATTGTTAAAATTATAACACTGGCACGGGAGGAAAGCAAATCGACATTTTTTTTAAGCCATCCACGGCTTAAAGTGTCATTGCTTTTCCGCAGTAATTGGCGTTGCAAGCTGTCGTTTGAACCAGGTAATTATTTCGCGGCAAATTTTGAATTTGGCGCACATCTAATCGTTCCTCGGAACACGGTTTCATTGTTAGAAAAATTATTAGAAGACCAGGATTCCAGTCCAAAAACGATCCCAAGGAACAGGATCAGATGGCTGGACAAGAAGCCTGGAATTCTGGAGCCTCCAAGTAGCCGTTCAGTTTAACTGTGTGTGGGTGTGTGTGCGTGAAAAAACAAAAAAAAAAAACAGTGAAAATCCAAAATTTGGTATATATAAATTAAACGTTTTGTTAGATTTTTTAAATAAAAAAAAGTCAACCGTTCGCTTTCAGTGCTTTATTAGAACAGAGGGAATTACAAGAATGAATACAATATGGCGTCACTTCGCAGGGTTGCGTTACAATTACTTGATATCGATATTTTGATAGTTGCAATAGTTGCGAAATAGCGATAGTTGCGCGCGCGTTTCGAATATTCTGATGCAATGTTAACTCCTCCCCCTTTAGACGCAGACGTCCTCGGATGCGATATAGCGGGTTTTTTTTTTGTACAGATATCGTTGCTTAGATCTATTATTTTGTCTTTTCTACAGATGTGTTTGTCTTTTTTCAGAGATTCTATTGTTACATTTAATTATTTTTCTGGGATTTTAGCTTAATTATTTTATTTTCTTTTCTTATTGTTTTCGTCTTGAATATTTTTGTTGGTCCTTTTTAATTTTAATATTTCATTTTATCTCTTCGTTAGAAAATTCATTCTGTCGCTTAAGGCTCTGTTAGTTATCAGTTGTTTATTACTGTTTTCCATCTGCTCGTCCATTTTTGAGACTAAGTCGGATATGATTATGATTCGTGTATCGTATATTGAAAGTGCCATTTTCTACCGCAGCGATTACTGTATTTATGGGTATTTCTTAGGTATGGGAGTAGTCCAGTATAGTCACTTGACTTAGACATGACGGAAGAAAGAATCTGTAAGTGGTTATGTTTTTATATTGTTTTTATGGATTACACGGCCACTTTGGGCTTTAATGGTGGTGTTCCTATTTTCTTCTACTATTTCTTTTTTGTATTTTTGAGTTAATTTTGAGCCTAGTCTTCTATCTATTTTGCAGTAAATTATGTCCCCTTTTTCATATTGTTTTATTGGTGATTTTTTATTATTATGATATGCTAAATCGTTATCTTGTTTGTCTTTTATTTTTTCTCTAATTCTGTTTCTATCTTCTTCTAATTGTTGGGGATCTTTTGTATTTCTCGTTCCAAAAAATATGTCTATTGGTTTGGCCTTTGTAGTGGAGTGTATAGACTGGTTGTATAGCTGGACTGCTTTGAAGATTAACTCCTCAAAGTTAGATATTTGTTCGTCTTTTTTGATGCATCGCATTATTTCTGTCAGTGTCGAATGAAATCTTTCAATTTGTCCGTTGCTGTTCGAGTTGTATGGTGGTGTTGTGTAGACTTTTGCCTTTAGCTGGTTCTCCAGTAGAAATTTGATAGATGCAGAGTTTAGGGACCTTTCGTTGTCCATAACAACTAATTTGGGCATACCGAAAGCTATCATCACCTCGCGTAGCGGGTGCTTTATATCTTCGGAAGCTCTTGAATTTAGGATTTTTATTTGCGCATATTTGGAAAATTTATCTATTGCAGTGAGGACAGTCTTTCTTTCTGTAATATATAAATCAATGTGTATGGTTTGACCTGGGTAAGATGGTATAGGAGTTGGTTGCAGTTCTCCTTTTTGTGGGTGCCTATCGTACTTGCTTTCTTTGCAAGTTTCACAAGCTGTGGCTATTGCATCAATTTTTTTCTTGAGGTCGGGAAAGAAGAAATTGTTAAGTATTTGAATTTTATTTTCTATTGCATTCCTATGAGCTCTAGTGTGTTCTTTTACTATTATCTCGTTTTGTTCGTTCTCGTTTGGGACGTCTTGAACTAGTTTTTGAGTATACCTTACTTTGTAATTGCCGAAATGAGAAGGGTATATATTTTGTATTTTTGCCATAATATTTTCTGTGGTGAATAGTCCGTTAATTATTTTTGGGTCAAGTCGTTTTCTCAGAATTTTTATTAGATCGTCCTCTGTGTAGTCAGGTTTAGTAATTATGTGTCTGTGATATCTGGGAAAAGGTATTTTAAATTCGTAAGATTCTGTGTTTGATGTGGATATGAAGAGTTGATTTTTAAAAACGTTAATAGGGACTTCCATTACTGGAATTAGATTGTGTGATGAACTTTCGTCACTTAGTACTGTTGATGTATTATTTATTTCTGTCTTAGGAGGATTTCTGGATAAAGCATCAGCAACAACATTAGATGTTCCTGGCTTATATCTTAGTTCGTGATTATACTCTTCTAAATAACTTTTCCATCTTTTTAATTTCCCATTGTGGTTTTTGCTGCTTAGAGCAAAGGTTAATGGTTGATGGTCTGTGAAGATGACTACTTTCGAAGTACCGTAGAGATACATTCGAAGATTCTGGAGAGCCCATACAATAGCTAACATCTCTTTTTCATTTGTTGCGTAGTTCTCTTCTGTTTTTGAGAGTGTTCGTGAAATGAAGGTGATTGGTCTGCCTTCTTGTTCGAGAACTGCTCCGATGGCGAAATTTGAGGCGTCGGTTGTTAAGTGAAATTCTTTGTCAAAGTTTGGGTATGCTAATACTACGTCATTTGAACTGAGGGTGTTCTTGATTTTATTAAATGCTTTGAGTGCATTAATATCAAGTGTCACATCAGTTTTTGAAGATATATTTTTTGACAGTCTACCGTTTTCTCCTCTTAGCAGAGTTGTAAGCGGTTTTGCTAGTTTAGCATAGTCGCGGATGAATCTTCTGTAATAGCTTGACAATCCTAGGAAGGAACGTAAATCCTTAAGGTTTTTGGGCGTTGGGAAGTTTTTGATCGCCCTTACTTTTTCGCAGTTGGTTTTAACGCCGTCTGCTGAAATAGTGAAACCTAGGAAATCGACCTCGGTTTTGAAAAACTCGCATTTGTCGATTTGAATTTTCATGTTCGCTTCGTCAAGGGTCGTGAAGACCATGTTTAAATGCTTGGCATGTTCGTCTTCGGACTTGCTAAAAATTATTATGTCATCGATATACACATAGCATATTTTCCCGACGTGATCCCTTAGGATATCGTCTAATGCTCTCTGGAATATCGATGGGGAATTCTTTAATCCAAACGGAAGTCTGGTGAATTCGTATTTCCCACCGTTAACTGCGAATGCAGTTTTTTCAATATCTCTTTCCCGGAGTGGGATCTGGTGAAATCCGCTTTTCAAATCTAATACGGAAAAGTATTTGTTATCGCCCAGTTGTGCGATGATTTCTCCAATCTCGGGGATTGGGTATCGATCGGAAATTGTAACGGAATTGAGTTTCCTATAGTCAATGACTATTCGGAATTTTTGTTCGCTTGATGCGTCTGTTTTCTTTGGTACTACCCAGACAGGTGCATTGTAAGGTGACCGTGAAGGTCTTATTATGCCGTCTCGTAGTAATTGGTCTAGTTGTTTTTCTACTTCTCCTCTTAAAGAAGTGGGGTACGGATAGTGTTTGCTGTAGATGGGAGAGTCTGAAGTTGTTCTTATTTCTCCTAGCACTCTAGTGGTGTAGGTTAGTTTTTCGTCCGGTTCAGCGAACAAAGTTGTTCGGGTTTGTGTTACCTGTGTTATGAAATTTTTTTGATTTTGCGTCATGTGCTCTGTCCTTACTTTAATGCTATTGACAGCTTGGGTTTGTAGCTGTTTGATTTTTATTTTGTATCTTTCATTAATTATTAGTGCGTCGTTTTTGACGTCAATGACAGCGTTAAGCTGTTTCATGGTATCGTTGCCTAGGATACCATGGAATGATTTTAGGGTAGGCAATAAGAAAAACTTTATGGGATTATTGTTTTGGCCGAATAGGCTAATAAACGTATGGTGAGATACTTTCGTTTCTCCACCAACGGAAGTGGCATTAAAAATGTTTAAATTGGGTTTTGGGTTTTTTACCAGGTTTGGTTGAATATAGTTTTGGCTTGAACCGGTATCAATCAGAAAGTTAAGTATGCTACCGTTCCTCATTACACACTGAAAGTAGGGTAAGGAGGAACCGTTTAATCTTAGAAAATGGATGTCTGTGGTATCCACCATTGCTGGTTGATATTCTATGTCCTCTTCGTCTTCTACTTCGTAGGGTACGGCATAGGCTCCTTCGTTTTCAACATATTCGAAATAAGCTTGCTCTTCGTTAATTATGTCGCAAGGGTTTGTATACTCAAATTGTTCCTCAGGTATTTCTGGGTTGATGTGGAAATTTCTCTGGATTTTGGGGGGCGGTCCGTTGGTTAATTGTGAAGGATGTTTACCGACGAAGTTATTATTGTTTGGCCTGTTCATATAATTTATGTTTCTTGACCTTATGGAACTATCTATTTCCATAGGTACTGGTTTTGGTTCAGGTTTTTGGAAGAAAGGGCGTGGAGGCGCTTGGTAATTTGGTCTAGGATTAGAGAACTGTGGGGGCAATGTATATTGCGGAGGTTGATGGTATGGTTTTGGTTGTTGTGTCATATTATTATGGTCTGGGGACATGGTATAAATTTGGGTTGAAATTTTTCCATTGTCCGAAATTATTGTTCTGTGGTGGTTTATTTATCGGACGCACTGTATAGTTTCTTCGGAGGTATGGGTGGTAATTGTTGTCTGAAGTTGGGAATAAACGCGTTTCTGTGTTCTTGGTTATTTACAAGATTACACAGATGTAAGGCATGGCTCAAGTCTCTTGGCTCTTTGATTGCCAGGAGTCTAGGCAAGTCACCATTTAGGCCTCTTACAAACGTATCGAGAGCTTTGCCTCGATAGTTGTTCGTTAGAGCCATAATCACCTCTGGTGATATTTCTTGTGCGCTTATCTGATTTAAGATTAGCGACAGTTGGTGGTATACCTTTTGATAAAATTCGTTGATAGAAAGTCGTCCCTGAGTCATTGTAAACATCTGGTACTCGAGAGTTTTTAGATCTCTCTTGTCCGCATAATGCTCGGTAAGGCATTTTGAAATTGCCTTCCAATTCATTGGTGTGTTATATGACTCGAGAACCGCGTCTGCTTCTCCGACTATTTTGTTTCGGATGGCAAGCGTGGTTACATAGTATTTGTAGGTATTTTCTTGGCCATTAAAAATCGTCATTATTCGGTCCACATTTTTTTTCCACGAGCCAAAAGCTGATCTATCCCCTGAGAAGTCTCTTATTAGTCTAGTTATTTCGGGTATCTTCTCTTATCCTCCTCCCCTGGTCTCGGATTGGTAAAAGGGATGTCGCTTAATTGGTCACCACTAGCATTATCAATTGCCTGTCTTATTACTTCGCCTCCTTGGAGGGTTTCCTTTATTAGATGCCACTACGGTGTCCCTCCAGTTCTCGCTCATTGATCGATGCATTGATGGTCGGTTGGTGTGTCTCTTTGGGCGCTAGTGCTAGCTGTGCCTAAATTCATTTTTGCTAGGGACTCGGCAATGTTGTTTGTTTGCATTTTGTAGAGTTTGTAATCGGACCACTTTTCTAGCTTGTGTCGTTGTCTTTAAATATTTATTATTATTTTTTTATCGGACGAGGAAATGGAGGTGGAATTTCTTATTTATTTTATTTATTTATTTAGATTTTTAATTAAATCTTTTTTTCTTTTTTTTCGGAAATTTTGCACTTTTCTTAATGTATATTTTTTTCTTTTGGAATTGTGGAAAAAATATTTTTCCTTTTCTTATTTTCTCTTAATTAATTCTTTCTTAATTTATATTTCCTTTGCTTTGAATTTTTTTGGTTAGTTTTTTTTAAATTTAGTTTATATGTCTTTTGATTTTGGTTCTTAATTAAATTTTTTCTTAATTAGATTTATATTTCTTTTGCTTTTAGCTTTTTAATTAATTTTTCTTAATTTACTGTATATTTCTTTTGCTTTTTAGTTTTTTATTAATTTTTCTTAATTTGGTTTATATTTCTTTTTACTTTTAAATTTTAATTAATTTTTCTTAATTTCTTACTGCACTTATAATATAATCGTTCCGGCGAATCTCCCACGTTGTTCCTTCGGAGTTGCTCCTTTTTGTCCCGCGACGATTCTTAGTCGTAGCGGGTGACTCGGGTTCCTCTGGAAACTTCTAGTACGCGGTACCCTGCGGACGGACACTACAGGGTTGTCGGCGGTTTATATTTTGGGCCACGTGTTCAAAAAATGTTTTCACTGCACCTTAACCTCATTTGTGGTCAATTCCTCTCGTGGCTGTTTTTGAGGCACTTTGGGAGCGGCAGCCTGCACTGTGGCTATTTTAGGCACTTAAATTTTGCAGTTTATGTTCGTTTTTGTCAGCGGCTTCTTGAGGCGCTCTTGACGTAAACTTGGCACTGGTTCAGATCTGCGGCTCGGTGAGTCGCCTTTGATTGAACTCGATTTATTAATGTCACTTAATAATTTTTGCCGTTTTTGACTCGCTCGCGCAGTTATTACCGTTGCGTTTTAAGACTTGGTGTGTGGGTTTTTATATCCCTTAACTCGCGGACTTGTCAATTTTTTCGAACACGTGTCCCTGCTCGGGCGCCAATTAAACGTTTTGTTAGATTTTTTAAATAAAAAAAAGTCAACCGTTCGCTTTCAGTGCTTTATTAGAACAGAGGGAATTACAAGAATGAATACAATATGGCGTCACTTCGCAGGGTTGCGTTACAATTACTTGATATCGATATTTTGATAGTTGCAATAGTTGCGAAATAGCGATAGTTGCGCGCGCGTTTCGAATATTCTGATGCAATGTTAACTTATATGTACATACACACACATACACATATATATATAAATATATAAATAATAGATATAAAACTATATATTTATATTGATAAATGCAACCACCCCAAGTAAAAAGAACGCCACAAAAAAAAAAAAATAAAATAAAAATTACAATAGTGCAGTGACCTTAACAACAGTCCCAAACACAATCAAAGCAAAAAGCCCTGCTGCCGACGGCGCAGACGACCTGAAAATTAATAAATTCAATAATAATATAATATATAATAACCATCAAAATTAAAATCTAAGTGACAAAAAACATTGTTAGGTATAAGTACATTTGTTTTGTTTTTGTTTTGTTTTGTTTGCTCGAATCAATTTCGTTCGCTGGGAGCAAAGTGTAAAACGGTAAAGAAAACGGTGTACAGTGTGCATAAATGGAAAAGAGTGAATATGTTAAAAACGAAACTTTTCCATACAAAGCATTTGTTTTAAATTAAATATCAAAACCAAGCCCCCTACCCATACAACAACAACAACAACAACAATAAAAATAACAACAACAACACCACACGGGAAGGCCTTCCTCGTGGAATAATTTGGGTGAGTGATATTACGATTTGTCCCACTGTACCAGCCAGCGCAGGCTTGTGCACGTGTGGACGAAGCGAAAAGAACAAAGAGAGAGAGAGCGAGCTAAAACGAGCGTGAGCGTAAGCTCAGATCATAATGAAGCTCTAAAGCTTTTGCTCTCCGTTCTCTTTGTTGTTGATGGTTTGTTGTTAACTCTTGAAAATTTAATGCCGCTCTTTATATTCTGCCTTGGTATTACTAATTGACGTAAAACAGTCATGGAAGAAAAAAAAAAATAATAAAACAACCAAATTCGGCAATAATATGTAAAGTAATCCCCCCTCTCAAAAAAACAAATAAATACTATAGAATCCCATACATACATATATAAAAATATACACTGAAAAAAAATATACATACCTATAAACCTTTATCCACAGCAAGACAAACAAAAAAAAAAAAAAATTGATTGAACTAATTAGAAAGCCAAACAAATTTGAAATTAAACTGAAAAAAAAATTATATTTAAATGAATTAAAACCGAAAATAAACAAAAAAAAAATACCTGAATAAAAATACCACTCCAATGAAATTATAAGAGTTTAAAGAAAATTAGGTTAAGCGAAATTTGAACAAAATACACTGATAAAAAAATAAATCCATAAATATCACTAAATAAAAAAAAAAAAAAAAAAAATAAAAAAAAATCAAATGTAAGCAACATTTAGCAACGTCTCAATTCTTAGATTTAAGCATTCAGCCCCCCTAATCTAATACCTGCAATTCTGTAAACATGTTACATAATCATGCAAACCCCCGATAATATTAAGCTTAGAAAAAAATATCATTTATGCTGGAATTAAAGACTTATAACGTTTGAAAGTTTAAAATCATGAGCGTTTAAATTTGGTGTTCTTCCTAGTCATGGAGTCGTAAAACAAAAATGATGTAATTTGCACATATGGGGATCTGCAACTATATTTACCCTTGCAGGTCATGGTCGGGTTGGGTGCAGAAGGTGTGCGTCGAATGACACCTAGACCACGCCACCGTCCTCGCTACAGTCGTATCCTTGGTTCCCTTCCCCTTAATTTTTCCATTACCCCTTAATTTACAATTTATCCCATTTCCCCTTTTTGTTTGATTATTAATTTTGATTTGAATTTTTTCGTGTTGATTGACCGGAATGGTCAATGCATACACATATCCCCCAACAGGGCTTTTAGGGACCTTATAAATAAAATTCACGTAGTGTGTCGAGATATAGCAGCAAAACCCCGCCCACATTCCCGAACAGAGCTAGTTCGTTGAAGGGTCCCGATCGGTTGACTATATCCGGCAAATGAAGAAGTCGGTAAGAAGTGCAAATGTCCTTAACAATTTTTATTGTTACGAAATACGGACATTTATTCATCAACAGCCAGTTAGCTCGAACTAACATTACTCTAAAATTTTTGGCGCCCAACCAGGGGCCAGAAATAGATAATACAACCAAACTTCGACTACTACTACTACTACTAATACTACTACATGCTTTTAAAAAAAGATTTCACGGGTCGCGGTGTCCTTATGCGGATACTTTTCGAAACTTACGCGTAACACTAGTACGTTTTCCTTTTATAGATCACGACGTTTCGCAATTGTAAATTTCTTTTTAGTATCCTACCGGCTGCGCCAATTAAATGTTTTCGATAGACAAGTTTGATAAAAAATATAATTCTTTATTCAATTAAACTGTTATCTCTAACACTGGATATATTAATTTGTTACTTCATAAAATCGAGTTAGAATTAAATAATTATGAACTGCGCTGTTCGGCGTACAAATCAATACTCAACTTATTCTAGGTTTTTGTTTACAAGGAAAACTCTCACTTTCGTCATCTTATTCATAATTGCTGATGGTGCACTTTGGTTGCTTAGCGGACTTTGATTGGTGCGTCGCAAGGGTTTAATTATGTCTCGATCGTTTCCTTTAGCTCGGATTTCTGGCGGCGTCGTCCAGCTGTGCTGATTTTTGAATGTGGTGTGAGGGTGGTTCGAATTTCTTTTCTGCGTTGCTAAGTGTGATGATGTAAGCGTGGTGTGAGTATGGTGTGAGGGTAGACATGAAAGATCAGCATGATCTGGATATGTCTCTATATATATGAGTAGTAGGGAACTGGGGATTCTAACTCAGGAAGTGGCTTTGAATTTTAATTGCCTCATTATAGGTCATAAATTATTGATTTTGGAGTGGGGGGTGACAGGTGTGCGACTTTTTTAGAAAAATGTGTGGTTTTCGGTCACGTGTGAGACATTTATGATCGTAGGGTCTGGATTTATGGGTGACCCTTTTTATTGGTGCTTGCGATCTGTAGGAGGGGGAGGATCAGCAGTACTTGTGTGTGCGTACGTGATTATATTTTTTGAGGAGGAGATTGTGTGCAAGAGGTGTAACATGTAACCTATAGGATAGAAGCAAGTGAAAGATCGGTTAGCAGCTACCGCACAAGTGTGTAGGTATATGAGTTGATTTTTTGAGGGTGGGTTCATTGGTAACTGGAAAAGTAATTGTTACTTCTCTTTTGTCACCTTCTTTCTCATTAGCTAGAAATCAAAGGACACTTCACACCTGAATGTTTTCCCCACATCATAATTATAGTATTTTTGTAGTAAGCTGTTGTTAAGTAGGTAATTAACACGTACTTTTAGCACGTGCTGCTACCTTTTTGTGTGCGTGTGTGTTTTGTTCTCACCCTTTTTTCAGTGCACTCTGTTTGAGTGACACTCTCTTTGATAATTTTTTCCAATAATTTGCTTGCTAGCAAATTACCTGATAAGTTTTGTTTACTTGCGGGTTTCTTAAATAGTTGAATATATTTTAAAATGTTTAAATAAAAGAAATTTGGTTTTCGTTTTTCATAATATAATTTATTTATTTATTTATAAATAAAGTGCTTATATTTTCTCCATTTATTTATTGTAATTAGCATATCTTAATTTTTTAAGCTACATATACATTTTTAAAGTGTATTGTTAACCATATTGTTTAGCCTCTTCCTAAGGTTAGTGTATTGAAATATTAGACGATCCAGTTTTATTTTATATGATACAAAGTAGTGACAAGCACAAGTATCAGCTCCTGCTATAACATCATTTGAGGACCATGAGCACACTGTTAAGTGCTTTCCATATTTTGATTTAATCAGACGATTGTTTTCATATTCCAAGAACAATTTTCGGTATTCCTCCAACAATTTGGAATGTTCAGGAAAAATCACATCCTCAAACTCCTTGAGGAAATCATAAATTTTCTTCACATTTGTTTTAAATCCAAATTTCGAAATGAGACCCATTGTGTTGTGTAATCTTCAAAAGCAAAAATGTAACTAAAGAATTATTTAACTTTATTTATAAAGTGCCTATACTTGTGTTACTTTCTTTTGTAATACTTGTCTATACTGATTTACATCTTTTTTTATTTCTTTTCCCATCTTTCTTGAAATTTCAAAGCATAAACGAGTCAGGTCAATTTCTTCTTCATGACCATAAGACGCATCTAAATCTAAAAGTTGTACATCATATTTTCCCATCTTTGAACATTTAGGAATAATATAACTCGTATATATATTACAAATTTGATTTTTAAGTAACGTTTTCCAACATAAGAATGATGTGAAAAATATTCTTAATCTAATGAAGGCTCTCCATGATTCAGCATCAAATTCAATTTTGTTACCATATTGATTTAAAATTAATATACATTGCTTATCTGATTTTCTAATTTTAAAATGACACTTTATTGTATTAATTTTAGGATTATCCATTATTGTATCAGGCATCAAGAACTCAAACTGCTCAAGCCTTAGCTGAATATATTCCTTGAATGTTAATAATTGAATCCATTCCTCTTTTTCAAATCCAATAAAATTGCGCATTTGTTGCTGCATCCAAACCATTGGTGTAAATCGTCTAGTTGTTGAAAAGCCACACTTTAATTTTAATTGGAGATTAACAAAATACTCGAATCCAAAAATGATTTCATGATCTTGTGTTTTTCTTGAATTTCTAGATTTTCTTAGCTGAAGTGTGTCCATAGTGATTGAAAAGTTGTATCAAACTAACTTGAAAATGAATTGTTGACGATATTTAAGATGAAGAGTCTAGTTCATGTTTCTCAGTTCATTGTACACATTGGAGACAAAATGATTAAGATAGACAGAAGTTCGTGTATTCTTCTTGACTTTCAGTATATATTTGGAAACGAGAGACAAATTTTTATAAAAGAATTGGCCTTCATGTAAGCCGGTTCAACCATACCGAATTTCTTCCACTTCAAGCCTCCCTATTGGTGTGATGGAGACATTTCTTATTTAAGCCTTGGTGATATATTAAGTCCATTAAATAGTTTCGCTTCAGTTATTGTACGAGGTAGAGCTAAAAAACAGTTTTTATCTAAATATTTAACTACCAAAATAGTTGATTTAGAACTAGATCAAAGTTTAAGTCACTTTCAAAACTTTTTCACAAATTGTAGAATACATAAGAAAATATCAAACCAATGTGCTCTTAACAATTTATTTAAGCTCTTTATAATCTTAGAAAGCTCAAAATTTGAAATATATGAAAATTAAATTCTAAATGTAACATGTATGTTCCTAATTAAAACAAGTAAGAACGCTGTAGTCGAGTGAGCTCAACTACCATATACCCTGAACCAAGCTTTAAATGCATTATAGGTTTATCGTTTTTGGGGGCTGGAGTGGGCGTGGCCAGATCTTAGTAATATACCTTCTAAGTTTGGTAACTGTAGCTCTTGAATTGCGGGAGATACAGGCATTTATCGTTTTTTGTGGGCGGGAGTGGACGTGGCCCAAAATATTTTGGAGTTCGATCTTAGTAATATACCTTCTAAGTTTGGTAACTGTAGCTCTTAAATTGAGGGAGATACAGGCATTTTTCGTTTTTTGTGGGCGGGAGTGGGCGTGGTCCAAAATTTTTTTTCCACATTTATGAAGGTTGTTACTAGTAATATACCTTTAAAATTTGGTGACTTAAGTTTTTAAATTGCGCGAGATATATGGGTTTATCGATTTACACCAACAGGTGCATCGGTTTAGGTAGGTGGAGTGGGCGTGGCCATCCAATTTTTTTATCGATCTTTGGGGGAGTTACCAGTAACATACCTGCAAAATTTTGCTACTCTAGCTTGCAAATTACGGCAGATATGCGCATTTTAAATTTCTAGGGATGAAGTTCCTGGGGGCGGCGGATGTGGGCGTGGTCCAAAAATTGGTATGCCAATCTTTGGAGGAGGTTACCAGCAAATTGCCTTCCAAGTTTGGTTACTCTATCTTTAAAATGTTCGGAGATATAGGGAGTTATTGATTTACAATCGGAATTGTCGATTATAGGCGCAGATGTGGGCGTGGCACCACAAATTTGTTATCGGTTCTTAAAGGCGACTACCAGTAATATACCTACCAAATTTGACGTTCCCTACTCAAAAACTGCGGAAGATATAGCCATTTGAAAATTTTAGGGGCGGGGGTGATGGGGGCGTCGGAGGTGGGCGTGGCACATGCCGATCTTTCAAGGACCTCGCCAACAACCTACCAACCAAAATTGGTGACTGTATCCATTAAATTGTGAGAGATATGTGGAATTTACTGCTATCGAAAATCTAAATGTATCGATAATTCAGAAACTGAGGCAGTTATCGATAAAATAACGCAAACTTTATCTGCGCCTGGTATACGAGATCTTATATTCCAAATTTGAAGTCTCTAGCTCTTATAGTCTCTGAGATCCGCGTTTTCATACAGACGGACAGACGGACAGACAGACGGACAGGGCTAGATCGACTCGGCTATTGATCCTGATCAAGAATATATATACTTTATGGGGTCGGAGATGCTTCCTTCTGCCTGTTACATACATTTGCACAAAACCATTATACCCTTTTTACCCATTTTTAATGGGTTCAGGGTATAAACAAGTAAGAACGCTGTAGTCGAGTGAGCTCGACTACCATATACCCTGAACCAAGCTTTAAATGCATTCGGTAGGTGGCGTGAGCGTGGCCATCTAATTTTTTTATCGATCTTTGGGGTAGTTACCAGTTACATACCTGCAAATTTTTGCGACTCTAGCTTGCAAATTACGGCAGATATGCTTATTTTAAATTTCTAGGGACGAAGTTCCTGGGGGCGGCGGATGTGGGCGTGGTCCAAAAATTGGTATGCAAATCTTTGGAGGAGGTTACCAGCAAATTGCCTTCCAAGTTTGGTTACTCTATCTTTAAAATGTTCGGAGATATAGGGAGTTATCGATTTACAATCGGAATTGTCGATTATAGGCGCAGGTGTGGGCGTGGCACCACAAATTTGTTATCGGTTCTTAAAGGCGATTACCAGTAATATACCTACCAAATTTGACGTTCCCTACTCAAAAACTGCGGAAGATATAGCCATTTGAAAATTTTAGGGGCGGGGGTGATGGGGGCGTCGGAGGTGGGCGTGGCACATGCCGATCTTTCAAGGACCTCGCCAACAACCTACCAACCAAAATTGGTGACTGTATCCATTAAATTGTGAGAGATATGTGGAATTTACTGATATCGAAAATCTAAATGTATCGATAATTCAGAAACTGAGGCAGTTATCGATAAAATAACGCAAACTTGATCTGCGCCTGGTATACGAGATCTTATATTCCAAATTTGAAGTCTCTAGCTCTTATAGTCTCTGAGATCCGCGTTTTCATACAGACGGACAGACGGACAGACAGACGGACAGGGCTAGATCGACTCGGCTATTGATCCTGATCAAGAATATATATACTTTATGGGGTTGGAGATGCTTCCTTCTGCCTGTTACATACATTTGCACAAAACCATTATACCCTTTTTACCCATTTTTAATGGGTTCAGGGTATAACAAGTAAGAACGCTGTAGTCGAGTGAGCTCGACTACCATATACCCTGAACCAAGCTTTAAATGCATTATAGGTTTATCGTTTTTGGGGGCTGGAGTGGGCGTGGCCCGATCTTAGTAATATACCTTCTAAGTTTGGTAACTGTAGCTCTTGAATTGCGGGAGATACAGGCATTTATCGTTTTTTCGTGGGCGGGAGTGGGCGTGGCCCAAAATATTTTGGAGTTCGATCTTAGTAATATACCTTCTAAGTTTGGTAACTGTAGCTCTTAAATTGCGGGAGATACAGGCATTTTTCGTTTTTTGTGGGCGGGAGTGGGCGTGGTCCAAAATTTTTTTTCCACATTTATGAAGGGTGTTACTAGTAATATACCTTTAAAATTTGGTGACTTAAATTTTCAAATTGCGCGAGATATATGGGTTTATCGATTTACACCAACAGGTGTATCGGTTTAGGTAGGTGGAGTGGGCGTGGCCATCCAATTTTTTTATCGATCTTTGGGGGAGTTACCAGTAACATACCTGCAAAATTTTGCGACTCTAGCTTGCAAATTACGGCAGATATGCGCATTTTAAATTTCTAGGGATGAAGTTCCTGGGGGCGGCGGATGTGGGCGTGGTCCAAAAATTGGTATGCCAATCTTTGGAGGAGGTTACCAGCAAATTGCCTTCCAAGTTTGGTTACTCTATCTTTAAAATGTTCGGAGATATAGGGATTTATCGATTTACAATCGGAATTATCGATTATAGGCGCAGGTGTGGGCGTGGCACCACAAATTTGTTATCGGTTCTTAAAGGCGATTACCAGTAATATACCTACCAAATTTGACGTTCCCTACTCAAAAACTGCGGAAGATATAGCCATTTGAAAATTTTAGGGGCGGGGGTGATGGGGGCGTCGGAGGTGGGCGTGGCACATGCCGATCTTTCAAGGACCTCGCCAACAACCTACCAACCAAAATTGGTGACTGTATCCATTAAATTGTGAGAGATATGTGGAATTTACTGATATCGAAAATCTAAATGTATCGATAATTCAGAAACTGAGGCAGTTATCGATAAAATAACGCAAACTTGATCTGCGCCTGGTATACGAGATCTTATATTCCAAATTTGAAGTCTCTAGCTCTTATAGTCTCTGAGATCCGCGTTTTCATACAGACGGACAGACGGACAGACAGACGGACAGGGCTAGATCGACTCGGCTATTGATCCTGATCAAGAATATATATACTTTATGGGGTTGGAGATGCTTCCTTCTGCCTGTTACATACATTTGCACAAAACCATTATACCCTTTTTACCCATTTTTAATGGGTTCAGGGTATAACAAGTAAGAACGCTGTAGTCGAGTGAGCTCGACTACCATATACCCTGAACCAAGCTTTAAATGCATTATAGGTTTATCGTTTTTGGGGGCTGGAGTGGGCGTGGCCCGATCTTAGTAATATACCTTCTAAGTTTGGTAACTGTAGCTCTTGAATTGCGGGAGATACAGGCATTTATCGTTTTTTGTGGGCGGGAGTGGGCGTGGCCCAAAATATTTTGGAGTTCGATCTTAGTAATATACCTTCTAAGTTTGGTAACTGTAGCTCTTAAATTGCGGGAGATACAGGCATTTTTCGTTTTTTGTGGGCGGGAGTGGGCGTGGTCCAAAATTTTTTTTCCACATTTATGAAGGGTGTTACTAGTAATATACCTTTAAAATTTGGTGACTTAAGTTTTTAAATTGCGCGAGATATATGGGTTTATCGATTTACACCAACAGGTGTATCGGTTTAGGTAGGTGGAGTGGGCGTGGCCATCCAATTTTTTTATCGATCTTTGGGGGAGTTACCAGTAACATACCTGCAAAATTTTGCGACTCTAGCTTGCAAATTACGGCAGATATGCGCATTTTAAATTTCTAGGGATGAAGTTCCTGGGGGCGGCGGATGTGGGCGTGGTCCAAAAATTGGTATGCCAATCTTTGGAGGAGGTTACCAGCAAATTGCCTTCCAAGTTTGGTTACTCTATCTTTAAAATGTTCGGAGATATAGGGAGTTATCGATTTACAATCGGAATTGTCGATTATAGGCGCAGGTGTGGGCGTGGCACCACAAATTTGTTATCGGTTCTTAAAGGCGACTACCAGTAATATACCTACCAAATTTGACGTTCCCTACTCAAAAACTGCGGAAGATATAGCCACTTGAAAATTTTAGGGGCGGGGGTGATGGGGGCGTCGGAGGTGGGCGTGGCACATGCCGATCTTTCAAGGACCTCGCCAACAACCTACCAACCAAAATTGGTGACTGTATCCATTAAATTGTGAGAGATATGTGGAATTTACTGCTATCGAAAATCTAAATGTATCGATAATTCAGAAACTGAGGCAGTTATCGATAAAATAACGCAAACTTGATCTGCGCCTGGTATACGAGATCTTATATTCCAAATTTGAAGTCTCTAGCTCTTATAGTCTCTGAGATCCGTTGTTTCATACAGACGGACAGACGGACAGACGGACAGACAGACGGACAGGGCTAGATCGACTCGGCTATTGATCCTGATCAAGAATATATATACTTTATGGGGTCGGAGATGCTTCCTTCTGCCTGTTACATACATTTGCACAAAACCATTATACCCTTTTTACCCATTTTTAATGGGTTCAGGGTATAACAAGTAAGAACGCTGTAGTCGAGTGAGCTCGACTACCATATACCCTGAACCAAGCTTTAAATGCATTATAGGTTTATCGTTTTTGGGGGCTGGAGTGGGCGTGGCCCGATCTTAGTAATATACCTTCTAAGTTTGGTAACTGTAGCTCTTGAATTGCGGGAGATACAGGCATTTATCGTTTTTTGTGGGCGGGAGTGGGCGTGGCCCAAAATATTTTGGAGTTCGATCTTAGTAATATACCTTCTAAGTTTGGTAACTGTAGCTCTTAAATTGCGGGAGATACAGGCATTTTTCGTTTTTTGTGGGCGGGAGTGGGCGTGGTCCAAAATTTTTTTTCCACATTTATGAAGGGTGTTACTAGTAATATACCTTTAAAATTTGGTGACTTAAGTTTTCAAATTGCGCGAGATATATGGGTTTATCGATTTACACCAACAGGTGTATCGGTTTAGGTAGGTGGAGTGGGCGTGGCCATCCAATTTTTTTATCGATCTTTGGGGGAGTTACCAGTAACATACCTGCAAAATTTTGCGACTCTAGCTTGCAAATTACGGCAGATATGCGCATTTTAAATTTCTAGGGATGAAGTTCCTGGGGGCGGCGGATGTGGGCGTGGTCCAAAAATTGGTATGCCAATCTTTGGAGGAGGTTACCAGCAAATTGCCTTCCAAGTTTGGTTACTCTATCTTTAAAATGTTCGGAGATATACGGAGTTATCGATTTACAATCGGAATTGTCGATTATAGGCGCAGGTGTGGGCGTGGCACCACAAATTTGTTATCGGTTCTTAAAGGCGACTACCAGTAATATACCTACCAAATTTGACGTTCCCTACTCAAAAACTGCGGAAGATATAGCCATTTGAAAATTTTAGGGGCGGGGGTGATGGGGGCGTCGGAGGTGGGCGTGGCACATGCCGATCTTTCAAGGACCTCGCCAACAACCTACCAACCAAAATTGGTGACTGTATCCATTAAATTGTGAGAGATATGTGGAATTTACTGCTATCGAAAATCTAAATGTATCGATAATTCAGAAACTGAGGCAGTTATCGATAAAATAACGCAAACTTGATCTGCGCCTGGTATACGAGATCTTATATTCCAAATTTGAAGTCTCTAGCTCTTATAGTCTCTGAGATCCGCGTTTTCATACAGACGGACAGACGGACAGACAGACGGACAGGGCTAGATCGACTCGGCTATTGATCCTGATCAAGAATATATATACTTTATGGGGTCGGAGATGCTTCCTTCTGCCTGTTACATACATTTGCACAAAACCATTATACCCTTTTTACCCATTTTTAATGGGTTCAGGGTATAAAAAGGAGAAAAGATAAATATAAAAGAAACCACGTATATAGAAGCCTTTGAAAAACTTAAATTGCTTATAATGTCCGATCCAATATTAAGATATCCAGACTTTAGTAAGAAATTTTCACTCACAACTGATGCCAGTAATTATGCGTTAGGAGCAGTTTTATCACAAGAACACAAACCAATATGTTATGCTAGCAGAACTTTAAACGAGCATGAAATAAAATACTCAGCAATAGAAAAAGAATTATTAGCAATAATATGGGCAACGAAAAATTTCAGATCATACTTATTTGGTAGAAATTTTGAAATACTTAGCGATCACAAACCTCTTATATGGCTAAATAACATAAAAGAACCAAACATGAAGTTACAAAGATGGAAGATAAGACTGAACGAATTCGATTATGTAATCAAATACATACCAGGCAAAGAAAACTACGTAGCTGATGCACTTTCAAGAATTAAAACAGAAGAAAATAACGTAGAGGAAAATTTCATGGGAAATGCACAAGACAGCGTAGAAGCAACAATACACAGTGCGAATGAAGACAATCAAAATTGCATCCAGAATACCGAAAGACCATTAAACTATTATAATCACCAAATAGAACTGATAAAAGGAAATAATGAAAAAATTAAGAAAATAAGCAATTATTACAAAACTAAAATAATAATAAATTACACAGTAATGTCAACAGAAAAAGCGAAAGAAATTATAAAAGAATACCTACAGTGACTCTCATAGGTTTTTGAACGGTGTCTAGCAAAAAATTTAAAGTGCTATAAGGTTTAAACAAGGAAACAAATTCAAAATGTTTAAATGCCAATTTGTTTAATGTTATATCACATTTGAAAAACAAACTTTAGTTTTTATTAAAATATTAATTAATTAATTAAAATTTGTCAAAAACTGAAAAAATAAACAAAATTCATGTCACAAAGTATTTTGAACAGTTTAAAAAAAAGTTAAATATTTGACGTATAAAAGCTTAAATGAGGATGTTAATACTAAGTACGATAACCTTTAGCCCTAACAACTTCGCTTAACCTATTATTCATGGAAGATTTCAGCTTCCGGGTATTTTCTGGGCTGATCTTGCTCCACTCCTCCAGCATGGCATTTTTGAGATCTTGTTTGTTGGATATCTTGTGTTTCCGGATTTTTTTTTCCAGCAGAGCCCACAAATTTTCAATAACATTTAAGTCTGGAGACAGGGCCGGTGGAAATACCACATGGTAGCAGTTCCAGATAAGCCAGGACTGTACTATTCCGGACTTATGCTTGGGGTCGTTGTCCTGGTAGATCCAGAAAGTACGTCGGATTCCAGCTTCTCGGCACTTTGGAGTAAATTTTCCTTTAGTATATCAAAGTACACATTCCTGTCCATTGTTGTATCAATAATCACAAAATTTCAGCCACCGGCTGTCGAGATAGATGCCCATACCATAACACTTCCTCCGCCATGCTTGACTATTGCCTTTATGTGTTTGGGATTCAGCTCAACATTGGAGTTCACCACACATAATTCCGTCCATCCGGGCAAAATATGTTGACTTTGTACTCATAATCAAAAATGACTGAGTTCCAGAACTCCAAATCCTTGCCCAAGTGGATTTTGGTGAACGTCATCCTAAACCTATATTTTTTGCTTTCATAAATTTATTTTTCCGTTTTTCTCGGGCATTAAAGTCATGGTTGCGCAGAACTTGGAGCACGGTTCCCATACTGAACTTTTTCCTTATTTCATCCTGCACCTATTGAGTTAGTTTTTGAGCCGATAGCTTTAGATTTCCCCTTGAAATCTTGATGATCCTCGGCTCGTCCTGCTCGGTGAAAATCGGGTTTGGTGCCATTCCGCCCTTGTCCTCTGCCCGATTTTCGTCGACGAAACTCCAAATGATGCAGAATACAGTTGAGGTGTTTAGATTGACCATTTTAGCTATTTGACGATGTGAATATCCAATTTGGAAGTGTTCCAGGATGAGTTTCCGTTGCTCAATGGTAGTCCGTTTGCCCATTGTCCTTGTTGGCTTGTTGCACCCGAAATGCAGAAAAAAACTAAACTGACTACGAAGGATTGGTCTATTTATACCGAAAAAATTCAACTTTAGGTAAAAAAATCCGTGTTTTATGGTGTCCATAAAGTAACTGTTCAAAACGTTTTGAGACCATAAATAGCGGTACTTTCTTACATAACCCGACCTAACGGGTGGGGAAATCCCAGTTTATTAGGGTCAAATATTAATTTTTGTGGTTAATATATCTACCTGCCATGGGTCTTTGGAATTTTTGAAAAATAATGTATAATTAGTTTATGGCAGGCAATTGAAATTTTTTCTAGACACCGTTCAAAACCCTATGAGAGTCACTGTATGTACTATAAACAGCGTCATATACCTTCCACACGAAAACGATTACGCAACATTCCAAAAAGCATACATAGAAATAATAAAAAGAGATTGTCCGATTAAAACAATGAGAACTACCAAAAAACTAATAGATATCCAGAACTATTCAGAACTAAAACAAATTATACTAAATGACCATACGAAACTTTTACATCCAGGAATAGAGAAAACCATAATAATGTTTAAGGAAAAATACTATTTTCCAGACTATCAAAAATTAATCCAAAATATAATTAACGAATGTGAAATATGCAATATCTCAAAAGTAGAACACAGGGACACTAAATTTAATTACGAAATAACACCAGAAGTTTTTAACCCCAGGGAAAAATATGTCATAGATTTTTATATGATTAATAATAAACAATTTCTATCATGTATAGACGTATATTCAAAATTCGCTACACTAATCGAAATAAATGGTAAAGATTGGTTGGAAGCAAAAAGAGCATTATTGAAAGTATTCAACGAAATGGGAAAACCCATAGAGATAAAAGCAGATAAAGATTCAGCATTCATGAGCGCAGCATTGAAAATTTGGTTAGATTCAGAAAATGTTAAAATTGATATCACAACAAGCAAGAATGGAATATCAGACGTAGAGCGGTTCCATAAGACAATCAATGAAAAACTAAGAATAGTTTCTTCGGATACAAACGAAGAGAATAAATTAACAAAATTTGAAATAATAATCTACACATATAATCACAAAACAATACATAACACTACTGGTAGAACACCAGCAGATATCTTTATTTATGCCGGATCACCAGCATATAATACACAATTAAATAAAATCAAAAAGATTAATAAACTAAATGAAAAAAGCAAAACATATGAAATTGACACAAATTATAGGGAAATGCCTCTCGTAAAATCAAAAATAACAAACCCATTTAAGGAAACAGGTGCCATAAAGCAACTAGATAGCAAACACTTTGAAGAAACAAATAGAGGAAGAAAGATAATACATTATAAAACAAAATTCAAAAAGAAAAAGATAATAAAAAAAAACAAATATAATGACAATATCAGGTCAACTACGGAAGATTCATCTACCGGTCAACCTGCTAACCATGATAATATTAACGTTAACAATAATATTAAGTAATGCACAGAATATAGAAGTAAATCAAGTTAAAGCGCGTAACGGAAATATGTTATTTAAAACTGGTTTATTGAATATACCTTCCAAATTACATTGAACTGATACCCTCCAATTAAAATCATTAAAAGACAAAAAAGAGGACTGTTGAATATAGCAGGTAAAGGTTATAAATATTTATTCGGAACACTAAGCGGAAGACGATGAAACAGAACTTGGACCGAGAAATATAGAAGATTTTGATAGCCAACAGTGTGCAAATAAACGAGTTAAATAAAGTAATAGAAGCAGTTAACCATTGGATAGAAATTAATGAATGCAATAACAGAAATTTGTCAAAGAGCATAAACGAAAAATTAAATTTATTAATATTCAACCTACAACAATTTACAGAATATATCGAAGAAATTGAAATAGGAATGCGACTAACTGAGGTTGTGGAATTTTTAACCCAAAACTATTAAAACATGATCATTTTTTGAATGTTGATTCGGAAATATTATTAAACATAAAAACTTTAACTTGTATAAAATTAGACATCAAATGAAATTATTATCATATCACATATACCTAAAAATTTAATGCAAGAAAATTTATATTCAATAATACCCTACCCCGATGAGGAAATATAATATTCTAACTGAAATATATCAAAAATAAATATTATATGGCATAACGACAAGATATATTCAACAAATGAAAATACAATTATAACAAATAAATGTATTAACGGCATATTAAAACAAACAGAAGTAGAATGTAAGTACACAATAAACAAGAAAGATCTATGCAAATAAATTTCATAGAACCCAATGTAATTCTAACTTGGAATATGTACCCAAAGTAATACTTGAGACATATAATTGTATTCCACAAAAAATCGAAATCTCAGGAAATAATATTATAAGAAGCAACAAATTGTAATGTACAAGTTAGAAGACATCACAAATTTGCAAATGTAATTTCAGATTGGTTACACAGGCAATCTACCATTAGTAATAATGTAACTAAAACTGAACCAATAGAATTGTTGCAAACTAAAGAATTAACTAAGTCATAACTGTTGTTTTGTATATGCTCATCGGCCTTTCGTTTTATTGCATTTTCACTTTGCTTGCCCTTTGCCTTAGCTGGGCGCAAGCAGCAGCTGCAATTCGGCAGCTAATTAGTTCTATTCGGTCAATCGAGAATTCAAGTCGCGGCACGGTATTCGACACCGCTTGCCAAAAAAATAATTCGTACAATTAAAAGTGCAAGGCTCAACTCGGAGCTTATAATTAACAATTGTAACTATTTTTAAGTTTGGCCACGAAGGCAAATAAATTACATTAATAGAAAAGCAAATTTCGGTGCGTTTCTATTTATTTGTTTGACTTTGAAAAATTCGATAGCTATTGAAAAAGCTCAATAGCTCAACATTCGTGACCCGACGTGATTAATTAGCTCTGTTTGTTTAAATAAATACAAATTATTTAAAGTAAAGAGTTAATAAGACTCGCGCCCGCGCTCTTGCATTGTTTTCGATATTCTCGGTTCGTTTTGTGCTCACTTTCGGTTCAGGTGTTTGACCTCAAATTGACATTGGCGCCTGCGCAGTCGATTCGCTTATCGCGTTTGCTTAAACAGTTGCAGCAGCCGTTTCTGCATTGTTATTGCTTGTCCCTTTTCGTTTTTCTTGCGCTTATGAACAAAGTGTTTGCCCCCAATTGACATTGCGTCGTTTGAACTTGTGTGTTAAAGCGGTAGTGGAAAGATTCCGTGATTCCTAAGGGATTAGTTAAAAATGCATAATTCTGCTGCCGTTCTGTCGCCTACTGCCTCGTTTTACAAAGCCAAGGCCAAAGCTATTGATGAGCAGGTAAAACGGATGGCCAAAGCTATCGCTCCGGAGCAAATTGTGCATCTCAGCGAAGAGGAGTTGGCTGTTCGGTTTAAGGCGTTGGAAAGTGCTCAGCAGGCATTTTACAATATGCATGACGCGTTGGAGGGGCTGGATTATGCTGAAATCGGGAGTGAGTTACGGGCATGTTTTGATGACTTCTCAATATTAGTTGAAACTGGCTTGCGACGCGAAATTAACAAACGAAAGTTATCGTCGCCGTTGTGCTCGACTATGAGGCAAGATGCATGTGGTGACAATCACACATTGTCTCAAAGCCGAATCCGGTTGCCTGAGATCAAGCTGCCCGAGTTTAGTGGAGGATATACAAAGTTTGCGGAGTTCAATCATTGATGCGGACTCAGGACTTTCGGATGTGGAGAAGTTTCTGCACTTGCGATCGTGTCTGAAAGGATCAGCCTTAGATAGTGCTTCTTCGTTGGAAATCAGTAGCGCTAACTATCCAGTTGCATTGGAGCTCCTTAAAAACCGGTTTAACAACAGACGTCTCATTTTCCAAGCACATGTCACGGAGATTTTGGGATTAGATTGCATCGAGTCGTCGTCAGCGGTAAAACTTCGAACCCTTCGGATACGGTTAATCCAACATGCGCGCTCTACAAAGCCTGGGCAACGTTGAGCAGATTGCGGGTTTCATTATCGTGCACAGTTTGCTGCAGAAAGTGGACAAGGCAACGCAGATCAGTTGGGAGGAGACAGCACCGATGGATACTATTCCGACTTGTGAGCAGTTCTTGGCATTTCTGGATCGACGATGTCAAAGGTTGGAAAATGTGGAACACGCTATGGCAACGTATACGCCTAGCTCTAAGGTGGGAAAAAGTAGTAAAATCGTTAACACTAGCAGAAAGGCCTTTGTCGCTACTAACTCCAACACAAACAAATGTGTGTTTTGTGAGACCTTTGGCCACTTAATTTATAACTGTTCCCGTTTTGGAAATCTGTCTCCGCAACTGCGTCTACGAGAGGTAAAGAAGCTCAACCTTTGCATTAATTGCCTGTGTAAAGGTCATCGGCTAAAGGAGTGCAGCTCCACTACCTGCAACCGCTGCAAGGCCAAGCATCATACGCTTCTGCATTTTGAGAATCAGATTGACGGCTCTCAAGTTAACTTTGCTCCGCATCCGCCTGCTGCAAACCCTTGGCAACACTTTAGCCCAAAATCTTAGTCAAGACGTGGTGCTCTTGGCAACTGCTGTAATCAACGTTAGAAGTCGTACTGGAGATTTAGTCCCTTGCCGAGCGCTACTGGATTCTGGGTCGCAGGTGCACATTATCACATCTCGTTTAGCTCAACACCTCCAGCTGCGCAAGCATCGCTCACCTACTTTGATCTCAGGATTGGGGGAGTCTACTGTTGCCTCAGAAGGCTATTCAGCCGATATAAGCTTTCAATCGCGAGCATCTGCGTACTCTGCCAACATCTCAGTTCTCGTAGCTCCGTCTATAACTGGAAATCAGCCTAGCTACGATGTCAACACTAAGCTCTGGAATATACCCTCAAATATTCGCTTGGCTGATCCAGAGTTCTTCAAGGCGCACAAAATTGATTTGTTAATTGGAGCTGGCCTGTTTTTTGAATTGTTGTGTGTCGGTCAAATCAAAATCGCTCCTGGTTTGCCTATTCTTCAAAAAACTCAACTGGGCTGGATAGTGACAGGAGGAACTTCTTCAGCGAGCCCTGCCTCATTGATGGTCACTAGCTCGGTTATGATGCCAAATCCTAGCCCAGATCACAAGCTTGATGAAATCGTTCGTCGGTTTTGGGAGGTAGAATCGTGTTCCCGTTTAGTCAATGAATCTACCAAGGAGGAACTTGATTGTGAAGCGCATTTTAAACAAACTTTTGCTCGTTTGGACACTGGCGAATATTCGGTTCGCCTTCCAGTCAAGCATGCTGTGGATCTAATTGGAGATTCGTATCAGCAGGCATATCGTCGTTTTTGCAACCTGGAACGCAAATTAGAACGTCATCCTGGTTTGAAGTCGCAATATTCAGCATTTATCAAGGAGTATCTGGATTTGAATCACATGTCTCTTGTGGAGTCGCACATGCTAAGTCGCTGCAAGTATTATCTTCCTCATCATTGTGTTCTTAAGGAAGACAGCTCAACAACTAAGCTTAGAGTTGTTTTTGATGGTTCGGCCGTGTCTTCGTCTGGTTATTCCCTGAATGAAATCCTCATGGCAGGCCCAACTATTCAACGCAAGCTGTTCGCTACACTGTTGCAGTTTAGGACATTCCCAATAGCCCTGACTGGTGACATTAGCAAAATGTACAGGTGCGTTAGGATGGCTGAACCCGATTCCTATCTGCAATGTATCTTATGGCGTGATTCGCCTAATCAGGAAATTCAAGTTTTCAAGCTGGATACTGTCACCTATGGCACAAAGCCATCTTCTTTTCTTGCGGTTCGTTCCATGCAGCAATAAGCTATTTATGAAAGAAGATCATTTCCTGCTTGATCTAAAGTGATCTTGAGCGATTTTTATGTAGATGATCTCATCACTGGAGTTGACTCTGCCGAGGAAGTAATTTAAAATATGGAGCAAAAATTCAGTCTGCTTCGAAAGGGAAACTCTAAACTTAGGAAGTGGTGCTCCAACGATCCTCGCGTGCTTCAGCAGGTTCCTGATGAGGAAAAGGAGACTTTTTTAAAATTTGACGATGGCACGGATGTCACGAAGACTCTCGGACTTGCGTGGGATCCAGCCTCTGACTGCCTTCTGTTCAACTTTTCGCCTATGAAAGCGCCTGGAAAGCCTAGCAAACGGTCTGTGCTGTCTACCATTGCTCGGTTCTATGACCCACTTGGACTTATAGGACCCGTGGTAGCCAAGGCCAATATCTTTTTGCAGCACATTTGGAGAGAGCAATTGTATTGGGATGAGAGTCTTCCTGCGTCCTTGCACTGTTCTTGGAATAGCTTGTGTGCCGATATGTGCAACACAGAGCAAATAAAACTCCCTCGACTGGTCGTTGTTCTAAAGGGCATCATCGAAGTTCATGGTTTTAGTGATGCGAGCATTGAGGCTTACGGTGGATGCATTTACGTTGTATCCATAACAGAGGGACGGCGCATAGCTAATTTGTTGTGCTCTATGTCTCGTGTGGCACCTTTACAAACTCTCACAGTACCAAAGCTGGAATTATCTGCTGCTGCACTTCTATCTCAACTTATTCGCGAAGTAGCGCAAATGAATTTATTTAACTGCATATACTATTGTTGGTCGGATTCGGCAGTTGTCTTATCCTGGATACGTGATGAGCCTTCGCGCTTCCAAACGTTCACGGCTAATCGGATATCTTTAATACAAGAGCTTACGACAGGAATGGAATGGCGTTACGTACCGACGGAACGCAACTCGGCAGACATTCTTTCTAGAGGAGCACTTCCAAGCGACCTTTTAGAATCATCGTTGTGGTCTCATGGTCCCGATTTCTTAACCAAAGGAGAGTGCGGCGAAAGGTGCTAGTTACTATCTCTAGATGGTCTGTTGTCAGCTTAGGATGCAAGTTTGCAAATTCTTTTCATAACCTGCGTCGTGTCTTCGGATATATATATAAATTTCGGAATCGCATTAGGCATGCCAGTCTAACAGTAGATTGGATACACAAGGACACTCAGCTACTCTTGCGGAGCATCCAGATGGCGAATATGAGTGATAAGTATAGTGCTCTTCAAGACGGACGGACTATCAAATTATCCAGCTCTATTGCCTCGCTCACCCCATTCATCGATGAGTTTGGACTTATTCGTGTTGGTGGCCGTCTAAAACACTCGAGCCTGGATTTCGATGCTCAGCATCCGATCATACTTCCGGGACATCATCCTGTCACACGCGCCATCATCATGCATTTTCACAGGCGTCAGCTGCATGCCGGACCTCGTTCTCTGCTTGCTCATATTCGGCTCCACTATTGGCCTATTGGTGGGCGTAAGACTGTCTCCAGCGTATCAACAAAATGCATTATGTGTTTTCGAGCAAAACCGGTCATGGCAGACACAATCATGGCTGATCTTCTCCGCGATCGTGTTAGTGGCTCGCATCCTTTCGCTGTCACTGGAGTGGACTATTGTGGACCGTTTTATTACAAGAGCGAGATTCGTAACAAAGGACCAGTAAAATGCTACATCTCGGTCTTCATTTGCTTCGCAACAAAGGCAGTGCATCTCGAACTGGTTCCGGATTTGTCAACAGCAGTCTTTCTTAATGCGCTTAAGAGGTTTATTCTTACCAGATGTATGGTATGTCGGACAATGCGACAAATTTCGTCGGAGCCAAGAATGACTTAGCTGAAATCAAGCGACTCTTCCTCAGCGAGAAGCACATCGACTCTGTCCGAGAGTTTTGTGTCTCTGACGACATCGAATGGGAATTCCTCCCACCTCGCTCACCACACTTTGGTGGACTTTGGGAGGCGGCGGTGAAGACAGCAAAATACCATTTTTATCGGTCGGTCGGACCCTCGGTTTTGCCCCTGGATGATCTGCGCACACTTGTCTGCCACATTGGGGCAATAATAAACTCTCGACCTCTTTTTCCACTTTCAGAGCACCCTGCAGATCTGGATGTGTTAACTCCTGTGCACTTCCTTGGCACTGCGCCACTCACACTTTATCCGGAGCCGGATGTCACCAAGCTAAACGTTAGCCGCCTAGATCGATGGCAGCGTACAGCTTATTATCAGCAAATTTAACGCTTCTTCAGCAACGGTCCAAATTGTAACGGACACTTACGATGTTGTTTCGGCTGGCACACTCTGTCTACTTTTTTGGACGGCCGTGCTCAGGGAAAGGTGGCGTGGTGTACGAATTATTTTTTTGGCAAGCGGTGTCAAATACCGTGCCGCTACTTGAATTCCCGATTGACCGAATAGAACTAATTAGCTGCCGAATTGCAGCTGCTGCTTGCGCTCAGCTAAGGCAAAAGGCAAGCAAGGTGAAAAATGCAATAAAACGAAAGGCCGATGAGCATATGCAAAACAACAGTTATGACAGTTACGTTAATATGCTCTTTATGCTGCGCAGAGCATAACTTATCAAAGAGATAAATATTAAGAACGAAGCTGCTTTAATTGTTGTTTGGCGCGGATACCTGCGTAACCAAACAGATTGACTTACCAATTTTTGGACCGCGTCCACATTTGCCGCCCCCAGGAACTTCGTCCCTATTAATTTAAAATGCGCATATCTACCGTAATTTGCAAGCAAGAGTCGAAAATTTTACAGGTATGTTACTGGTAACTCCCCCAAAGATCGGTAACAAAATTGGATGGCCACGCCCAATCCACCTACCTAAACCGATACACCTGTTGGTGTAAATCGATAAGCCAATATATCTTACGCAATTTGAAAACTTAAGTCACCAAATTTGAAAGGTATATTGCTAATAACACCCTTCATAAATGTGGAAGAAGAATTTTGGACCACGGCCACAAAAACGATAAAGGCTATAAAACTATGATTTGAAACAGTATAAGTGAATAGTGAATTTAAGATCTATAACATACACATATAAATGTTTTTAACTAATAATACATAACATTGTATATAACATTTATCTAACGGCCAACAGTCCAGAGGACGCTGGTGTGGAGGCGCTTCAACCTCCCACGAGTGGTGTTATTCCCAAGTGTGCAGGCCAATGGGTTAACATGGTTATGCAACCGGTCGTTATACCGACTCGTATGTCGGTTTATCTGCGTTTTGACTGTCGGTAGTCCGAAGTCGTTGTGCAGCGTGCTGTTGCTTACATATGGCGGGGCACCAGAGATGTCTCTGAGCACCTTGTTTTGCAAGACTTGAATTTGGTATATTCAAGATTTTGCAGCAGTGCCCCAAAATGGAATCCCGTATGTCCATGTGGGCTCGATGATGCTCCTGTAAACCAGCAGCTTGTTGCTCAAGCTCAGTTTGCTTGATGGCTTTAGCAACCAGTTGAGTTTTGATCTTTTGGATCTACACGCTGCTGCCGTGATCTGGATGTGTTTGCGCCAGGTAAGTTTCCTGTCCAGATACATACCCAGGTAGCGAACATGGTTCTCCTGAGGTATGACCATGTTGTTGAGTCGGACAGTTTGGACAGTTACCATTCCTGAGCGCAAACGTGCAGTGCTGTGATTTGCTCCCATTGACGCAGATGTTCCATCGGTTGGCCCAAGTACTAAAGCCATCCAGGAATCTTTGCGTAACCGCAGCTGCTCTCGAAGCAGAGGTGGAGTTAGCAAGGAACACTGTGTCATCTGCGTATGTGGCAAGCAGCGTGTGTCTGGCTACTGGAATCGGCAAGTCCGCGGTGTACAATGTGTACAAGGCAGGTCCAAGGACACTACCCTGCGGTACACCCGCACCAATGCGGCGGATGTTTGATCGCACGCCCCTTACTTCTACCATAAAAGAACGGCCAAGCAGGTAAGACCTGAGTAGTAGATACTGCGCCGATGGTAGCAGGGACTTAAGCTTAAAAAGCAGGCCATCATGCCATACGCGATCAAACGCTTGCTGGATATCCAGAAAGACGGCAGAGCTGTACTGCTTATTTTCCAAGGCCTCGAGAACATGTTGTACTACTCGATGAACTTGTTCTGGTGTACCATGGTGATGCCTGAAGCCAAATTGATGATCAGGAATGGCCCTCTGGAAGCCACTTACTGCCGACAATCTTCCAAGAAATATTTTTTCAAATATCTTGGAGAAAGTGGACAGCAAGCTTATCGGTCGATATGACGAGACAAGATTATCCGGCTTGCCAGGTTTCGGAATCATCGCAATCACAGCACACTTCCACGGGGTGGGGAAGTGGTGGATGCGAACCATGGAGTTAAAAAGCAGCACCAAGAACATCACTCCCTTCTCTGGGAGGGCCTTAGCAACTCTGCGTGCCATCATAGCCAGGGGCCTTAGTGGACTTGAGCCTGCGAATCTGCAAGCGGACTTCATTAGGGGCGATAGGTGTGATCGGTTGTACAGGGTCGAGATCTGCATTTAAAAATGCCTCAGTATCCTGTACCTGGCTGGGCGATGCAAGTGCAAATGGCGTGAAACGATCTTGCAGCTCATCCGCAAACGCCGATGCAATCTCTGCATCCGATCGACACCAAGTGTTGTCCGGTCGCATAATGGGGATCCGCCTAAGTGGCTGCCGCTTGACACAACGCGTTGCCTTCCACAAATTGAATCCATGATTCTTATTGGGATCGGCATTGCGGAGCATATCCTGGAAATATTTGCTCTTAGTGTCAGACAGCACCTTTCGCAGCTCGTGCGCAGCCCGCCTAAAATCCCTTAGATCCAACGGGTTACGTGAGCGCATATATTGGCGACGCAGTGCTCTCTTGTGCCTTACCAGATCCAGAATCTCAGGTTTTAAAAGAGGCTGCGCTGGACTGGGAGGCGAACAAGGTGGTTGGCCAAGCATGGAATATTCCGCTGCTACGTTAATATTACTCAGGAATAACTCCGCTGCATCGTCAATATCAGCCGGTGAACTCAGCTCCATGTTCAAGTTCACAAGCTGCTCCAACCTCTGCCGGAATCGGGTGATGTTTGCCTTGCGCGGCAGAAGACGTGTCTTGGGAGCATATAGAGTTGCAGCCACTCTCCACTCAACGATCAAAGGGATGTGATCGGAGTTAAGCTCATTTCGCTCGGATATACCAAGACAGTCAGACCGGATCCCAGCGTACACAGCAAAGTCGATTGCTGTCGGCCTATGATTGCCGTACGAGTAGTGCGTCGCACCTCCTGTGGCAAGTACTTGGAGGTTGGAGTCTCTCACGCAATCCGCAAGCGCAATCCCACGGCGATTATCCAACGCAGCACCCCAGAGATGGTGTTGAGCATTCCAGTCTCCAGCAATCAGGAACTTGAGGCCAAGCTCTTCGAAGAGACATTTATAGTCTTCTATTTCCCACACAAAACGTGGTGGACAATAGACAGCCGCTAGGACTACTTCGCCTTGATCACTAGAGACTTTAACGACAGGACATTGTACGCGTAGCCAACTTAATGATGGCAGCACACAATGTTGTAGTGAAGATTTTATGATCACTGCTGCTCCGCCACGCATGCGATCAGAAGGGTGATTGGCTAGGTGGATGTCGTAGCCTGGTAGCCTGTAGTGTGATCTGGAGCAGTAATGAGTCTCGCAGACCAACATTACATCTATATGATGGCGATGAATAAATAACTCCAACTCGTTGGCATTATTTGCAAGACCATTGGCGTTCCACACGCACAATGCGCATCCCAATTTGGCTCATCTCTTTGCAAGTGCAGCGTGCAAAAGGCTCATCATGGCCATAAGCGTCTCACTCAACTTGTCGAATTTTGACATAAGACTGTCAAACTGGAGCTGGGAATACTCATGGTACAATTGAGGCTGTTGCACTTGCTGAAATTGCTGCTGTTGGAGTCTGCTGATCTTGCTGACGCTGTTGCTGCTGGTGTTGTTGTTGATGTCGTGTTTGTTGTTGCCGCTCTTGCTGTTGCCGTTGGTGTTGCTGCTGCAGGCGTTGCTGCTGCTGGTGTTGCTGTTGCTGGTGTTGCTGCGACTGTTTCAACTGTTGTTGCGCGTTCTCTCGATGCCTAAGCTTTTGGCGAGTTTTCTGGTGTCGAGCCTTTCGCTGTTGGTCAGGAGCCTGCGGTGCAACTTGCTTAACCAACAAGGGTGGCTGTTGCTCCTGCTGCAGATGCTGGCGGTGTTGCTGTTGAGGTTGCTGTTGATGGTGAACCTGCTGCTGACAGTGACGCTGTTGCTGTTGTCCAAGTTGCTGCAGTAGCTGAGGAGCCGTTGAAAGTCTGGCAGCATCAGCATATGAAAAATTTTCACTGCGAATAGGTGCCAGGATTCTTGGTCGCGACTTTTGTAGATCTTGAGCCGGTCTTTGTAACTGAGCCACAAGCTTCCGTTCTTTGGAAACCCGCTGATAAGCTGGACACCCCTTCCAGCTTGCTGGATGATTTCCGCCGCAGTTTGCATATTTCGGCTCAGCGTCCAAAGGTTTTTTGCACTCTTGACTTGCATGTGCTGAGCCACACTTTACACAGCGATGCTGCTTTTGGCAGTACTTCATAGTGTGGCCAAATTCCTGGCAGCGGTGGCACTGGGGGATGTCCAAATGGCGGTCAGGGCACTCTACTGTTATGCGCACTTGAGAGATTGACCGTAGATTGTAAATATCTTTGTTATTTGCAGCCGGCTCCAGCTCCAAATAACAAAGATTTAACTCCTTTTTGGTGATGCGGCTTACGATGGTTTGGACACCCCGCACCGCATGCCCAAGTCTGGCCAGCTCATCTCTTATGCGATCAAGTTTCTGCAGGGATGGGTGCAGTCCCCTGATCACCACGCGAAAGCCTCTATCCTCCTTCAACTGGTACGAATGAAACGGGATTCGCTTATCCGTAAACAGTCTTTGTACTGCCCTGTATGCATCAATGCTATTTGGCATTACTCTAACAGTACCACCACCGCTGCACTTGGGTATCCCAGAACGAGCAGCATTCATTAAGCAACAGCAACTCTGTATGAAGTGTTTCGCTAGAGGTCATCAAATCAAAGACTGCACCAGTTTACATAACTGTTATACGTGCAAAGGCCGCCACAATACACTCCTACATAGAGGCGGCCCTCCTACAACGACCTTTACGTCAGTTCCTTCGACCCAAGGTGTTTTGAACAGTCCAAATGCGAATCAAAATATACAGTCCACTTCGTCAAATGTTCAAAACTACTTTGCCTCCAACACACAAGGTGTACTCCTCGGTACAGCTATAATAAATGTGTGCCATTTGGGATCCAAAATTAAAGCACAAGCTCTGATTGACTCAGGCTCAGAAGCCACATTCATATCCCGAAGGTTGTTTAACAAAATTAAGCTCCCATTCCAGCCCATCCAGGCTCAAGTCTCTGGGCTCAATCAGGCGATTGCAGCTCAGCCTCAAAAACTTTGCCAGTTCCACATTGGCTCTCCGTCAAAACCGAGGATTCAAATTGAAACTTCGGCATATGTCCTTCCAGAATTGGCAGGGAATCTTCCATCCTACACAATTCCACAAAGCTCTCTACAAAACCTGCCAAGCCTTCCACTAGCTGACCCATCCTTCTTTCGCAGCTCGCAGATAGATGTCCTAATAGGAGCGGATATCATTCCGTCCATATTATTAGGCGGATCCCTTCCTAATATCTGTGAGACTCTGCTTGGTCAAGAGACTATATTCGCGTGGATCCTCACAGGCCCCATTACAAATGCTCCACCCAACAAATCCTTCTCCACACAAGTTTCGGTAGGTGACGAAGTTAAGCTTGACAAGCTTCTCACCAAATTTTGGGAGGTGGAGGATCTTCCAGCAAAGCTGATAAAGGACTCCGACTCGGTGTGTGAGAAGAATTTTGTTGATACGACAACAAGGAACGAAAACGGCAGATACGTGGTGACTCTACCATTTCGCACTCCTAATCACATAGCCTTAGGACATTCCAGGTCCTTAGCACTATGCTCAATTCATAAGAAATGACAAGCCGCATGAAGTCAAACGACTTCCTTAAGGAGCAATACGACTCAGTGATTCAGGAGTATAAAGACTTAGGGCATATGCGCCGAGTCCCTCCAGATGATAGTCCAAACAACTATTATCTTCCAGCATCATGCGGTCTTCAAACCGGAAAGTACGACAACCAAAGTTCGCGTTGTGTTTAATGCATCGAACCCATCCACAAATGGCAACAGCCTGAATGATATCCTTCATCCAGGACCTGTTCTGCCAATCCGATCTAACAGTCCAGATCCTGAAGTAGGCGATTCTTTCGCTATGTCTTCAACGCCGACATCATCAAGATGTGTCGACAAATTCTTGTCCATCGCAAGCACGACACCCTTTCAGAGAATTGATCTTTCACAATAAGAGCCAAGAGCTGTGCGATTACGAACTGAACACCGTCACGTTCGGAGTGAACTTTGCTCCCTTCCTCGCCATACGCGTTCTTCACCAACTTGTTCACGATGTGAACTCCAACTTCCCCCTGGCTAGCGACATCATTTCCAATTCGATGTACGTCGATGACGTTTTGGCAAGGACGAGCCAAGGATCATCAAGATTTCAAGGGGAAATCTTAAGCTATCGGCTCAAAAACTGACTCAATAGGTGCAGGATGAAATAAGGAAAAAGTTCAGTATGGGAACTGGGCTCCAAGTTTTGCGCAACCATGACTTTAAGGCCCAAGTACCACAGAAAGAGCAATTTATATAAGCAAAAAATACAGGGTATAGGATGACATTCGCCAAAATCCACTTGTGCAAGGACTTGGAGTTCTGGAACATAGTCATATTTGAATATGAGCCCAAATTCAACATTTTTTGCCAGGACGGATGGAATTATATGTGGCGACAACCCAATACTGAGGTGGACCCCAAACAATTGAAGGCAACAGTCAAGCACGGCGGAGGAAGTGTCACGGTTTGGGCCTGTATCTCGGCAGCCGGTGGCGGAAATTTTGTGATTATTGACACAACAATGGACAGGAATGTATACTTCAATATACTAAAGGAAAATTTACTCCAAAGTGCCGAGAAGCTAGGAATCCGAAGACCTTCCGGTTCTACCAGGACAACGACCCCAAGCATAAGTCGGGAATAGTACAGTCCTGGCTTATCTGGAACTGCCCCCACGTGATTATTCCACCGGCCCAGTCTCCAGACTTAAATGTTATTGAAAATTTGTGGGCTCTGCTGGAAAATAACATCCGGAAACACAACATATCCTGCAAACAGGATCTCAAGACTGCTCTGCTGGAGGAGTGGAACAAGATCAGTCCAGAAACTACCCGGAAGCTGGTGTCTTCCATGAAAAATAGGTTAAGCGAAGTTGTTAAGGTTAAAGGATATCATACTAAGTATTAACATCCTTATTTAAGCTCTTGCGATACGCCAGCTATGCCACTTTTTTATATACTGGTCTAAATGCTATTTGCGACATAAATTTTGGTGACGTTTTCAGATTTGTTGACGTGAATTTTAAGTGACAAATTAATATTTTAATAGAATACTAAAAGTTTGTTTTTTAAATGTGATATAACATAAAAGCAAATTCGCGCAGTGAAACATTTTGAAAAATTTGTTTCCTAGTATAAACTTTATAGCACTTTAAATATTATGGCTCAGGCAGCTGGTCCAACCATTCTGTGAGCCACTGTATATATGGGAGATATTTACACCATGGTATTCATACTTATGTACATACATACGACGGCAAAGGCATCGACGTGCACAGACATACGAGACATACATACATGGAACTGGCCACATACAAAATCAACTGAATAGCATTGGCTGAAGTATACAAACACAAATGAGATAAAATTGCATAGCTCAAACAAATAATTACCTAGCTTTAATGGAAACATATGTATGTATGTAAACATCTTTTTTTTTTTTTTTTTTTATGTGGCAATTATATTTAAACATTAATCAACCTACTTAAAGGCTATAAAACATTGATTTGAAACAGTATAAGTGAACAGTGAATTTAAGATCTATAACATACACATAGAAATGGTTTTAACTAATAATACATAACATTATATATAACATTTATCTAACGGCCAACAGTCCAGAGGTCGCTGGTGTGGAGGCGCTTCAACCTCCTGCGAGTGGTGTTATTCCCAAGGGAGCAAGCCAATGGGTTAACATGGTTATGCAACCGGTCGTTATACCGACTCGTATGTCGGTTTATCTGTGTTTTCACTGTCGGTAGACCAAAGTCGGTGTGCAGCGTCCTGTTGCTTACGTATGGCGGAGCACCAGAGATGTCTCTGAGCACCTTGTTCTGCAGGACTTGAATTTGGTATATCCAAGATTTTGCAGCAGTGCCCCAAAATGGAATCCCATATGTCCATGTGGGCTCGATGATGCTCCTGTAAACCAGCAGCTTGTTGCTCAAGCTGAGTTTGCTTGATGGCTTTAGCAACCAGTTGAGTTTTGCTCTTTTGGATCTACACGCTGCTGCCGTGATCTGGATGTGTTTGCGCCAGGTAAGTTTCCTGTCCAGATACATACCCAGGTAGCGAACATGGTTCTCCTGAGGTATGACCATGTTGTTGAGTCGGACATTTGGACAGTTACCATTCCTGAGCGCAAACGTGCAGTGCTGTGATTTGCTCCCATTGACGCAGATGTTCCATCGGTTGGCCCAAGTACTAAAGCCATCCAGAAATCCTTGCGTAACCGCAGCTGCTCTCGAAGCAGAGGTGGAGTTAGCAAGGAACACTGTGTCATCTGCGTATGTGGCAAGCAGCGTGTTTCTGGCTACTGGAATCGGCAAGTCCGCGGTGTACAATGTGTACAAGGCAGGTCCAAGGACATGCGGCGGATGTTTGATCGCCGCCCCTTACTTCTACAATAAAAGAACGGCCAAGCAGGTCAGACCTGAGAGAGATACTGCGCCGATGGTAGCAGGGACTTAAGCTTAAAAAGCAGGCCATATGCCATACGCGATCAAACGCTTGCTGAATATCCAGAAAGACGGCAGAGCTGTACTGCTTATTTTCCAAGGCCTCGAGAACATGTTGTACTACTCGATGAACTTGTTCTGGTGTACCATGGTGATGCCTGAAGCCAAATTGATGATCAGGAATGGCCCTCTGGAAGCCACTTATTGCCGACAATCTTCCAAGAAATATTTTTTCAAATATCTTGGAGAAAGTGGACAGCAAGCTTATCGGTCGATATGACGAGACAAGATTATCCGGCTTGCCAGGTTTCGGAATCATCGCAATCACAGCACACTTCCACGGGGTGGGGAAGTGGTGGATGCGAACCATGGAGTTAAAAAGCAGCACCAAGAACACACTCCCTTCTCTGGGAGGGCCTTAGCAACTCTGCCGTCCCTCTCTGGGAGGCTAGCAACTCCCGTCACGCCATCATAGCCAGGGGCCTTAGTGGACTTGAGCCTGCGAATCTGCAAGCGGACTTCATTAGGGGCGATAGGTGTGATCGGTTGTACAGGGTCGAGATCTGCCTTTAAAAATGCCTCAGTATCCTGTACCTGGCTGGGCGTTGCAAGTGCAAATGGCGTGAAACGATCTTGCAGCTCATCCGCAAACGCCGATGCAATCTCTGCATCCGATCGACACCAAGTGTTGTCCGGTCGCATAATGGGGATCCGCCTCAGTGGCTGCCGCTTGACACAACGCGTTGCCTTCCACAAATTGAATCCATGATTCTTATTGGGATCGGCATTGCGGAGCATATCCTGGAAATATTTGCTCTTAGTGTCAGACAGCACCTTTCGCAGCTCGTTCGCAGCCCGCCTAAAATCCCTTAGATCCAACGGGTTACGTGAGCGCATATATTGGCGACGCAGTGCTCTCTTGTGCCTTACCAGATCCAGAATCTCAGGTTTTAAAAGAGGCTGCGCTGGACTGGGAGGCGAACAAGGTGGTTGGCCAAGCATGGAATATTCCGCTGCTACGTTAACATTACTCAGGAATAACTCCGCTGCATCGCGCTGCAATATCAGCCGGTGACAGCCGGGAACTCAGCTCCATGTTCAAGTTCACAAGCTGCTCCAACCTCTGCCGGAATCGGGTGATGTTTGCCTTGCGCGGCAGAAGACGTGTCTTGGGAGCATATAGAGTTGCAGCCACTCTCCACTCAACGATCAAAGGGATGTGATCGGAGCTAAGCTCATTTCGCTCGGATATACCAAGACAGTCAGACCGGATCCCAGCGTACACAGCAAAGTCGATTGCTGTCGGCCTATGATTGCCGTACGAGTAGTGCGTCGCACCTCCTGTGGCAAGTACTTGGAGGTTGGAGTCTCTCACGCAATCCGCAAGCGCAATCCCACGGCGATTATCCAACGCAGCACCCCAGAGATGGTGTTGAGCATTCCAGTCTCCAGCAATCAGGAACTTGGGGCCAAGCTCTTCGAAGAGACATTTATAGTCTTCTATTTCCCACACAAAACGTGGTGGACAATAGACAGCCGCTAGGACTACTTCGCCTTGATCACTAGAGACTTTAACGACAGCGCATTGTGCGCAGCCAACTTAATGATGCAGCACACAATGTTGTAGTGAAGATTTATGATCACTGCCTCCGCCACGCATGCGATCAGAAGGATGATTGGCTAGGTGGATGTCGTAGCCTGGTAGCCTGTAGTGTGATCTGGAGCAGTAATGAGTCTCGCAGACCAACATTACATCTATATGATGGCGATGAATAAATAACTCCAACTCGTTGGCATTATTTGCAAGACCATTGGCGTTCCACACGCCAATGCGCATCCCAATTTGGCTCATCTGTTTGCAAGTGCAGCGTGCAAAAGGCTCATCATGGCCATAAGCGTCTCACTCAACTTGTCGAATTTTGACATAAGACTGTCAAACTGGAGCTGGGAATACTCATGGTACAATTGAGGCTGTTGCACTTGCTGAAATTGCTGCTGTTGGGGCTGCTGATCTTGCTGACGCTGTTGCTGCTGGTGTTGTTGTTGATGTCGTGTTTGTTGTTTACGTTCTTGCTGTTGCCGTTGGTGTTGCTGCTGCAGGCGTTGCTGCTGCTGGTGTTGCTGTTGCTGGTGTATGCTGCGACTGTTTCAATTGTTGTTGCGCGTTCTCGATGCCTAAGCTTTTGGCGAGTTTTCTGGCGTCGAGCTTTCGCTTTGGTCAGGAGCTTGCGGTGCAACTTGCTTAACCAACAAGGGTGGCTGTTGCTCCTGCTGCAGATGCTGGCGGTGTTGCTGTTGAGGTTGCTGTTGATGGTGAACCTGCTGCTGACAGTGACGCTGTTGCTGTTGTCCAAGTTGCTGCAGTAGCTGAGGAGCCGTTGAAAGTCTGGCAGCATCAGCATATGAAAAATTTTCACTGCGAATAGGTGCCAGGATTCTTGGTCGCGACTTTTGTAGATCTTGAGCCGGCCTTTGTAACTGAGCCACAAGCTTCCGTTCTTTGGAAACCCGCTGATAAGCTGGACACCCCTTCCAGCTTGCTGGATGATTTCCGCCGCAGTTTGCATATTTCGGCTCAGCGTCCAAAGGTTTTTTGCACTCTTGACTTGCATGTGCTGAGCCACACTTTACACAGCGATGCTGCTTTTGGCAGTACTTCATAGTGTGGCCAAATTCCTGGCAGCGGTGGCACTGGGGGATGTCCAAATGGCGGTCAGGGCACTCTACTGTTATGCGCACTTGAGAGATTGACCGTAGATTGTAAATATCTTTGTTATTTGCAGCCGGCTCCAGCTCCAAATAACAAAGATTTAACTCCTTTTTGGTGATGCGGCTTACGATGGTTTGGACACCCCGCACCGCATGCCCAAGTCTGGCCAGCTCATCTCTTATGCGATCAAGTTTCTGCAGGGATGGGTGCAGTCCCCTGATCACCACGCGAAAGCCTCTATCCTCCTTCAACTGGTACGAATGAAACGGGATTCGCTTATCCGTAAACAGTCTTTGTACTGCCCTGTATGCATCAATGCTATTTGGCATTACTCTAACAGTACCACCACCATTACATATGTTAACAGCGCTGAGTGCGCTGAGAGAAAAAATGAGAGAATGCTGAGAGGGTTTGGATGCTATGTTAATTGCGCCAAAATGACACGAGTTGAAATCTTGTCATAAACATCCTCCCCCCCTTGCAATACACAGTATTGTGAAAAAAAATCGTTTCCTTATGTGCTGCAACTGCCGGTCAGCATCCAGCCGAATTCCGTTCAAAACCGAGGATTCAAATTGAAACTTCGGCATATGTCCTTCCAGAATTGGCAGGGAATCTTCCATCCTACACAATTCCACAAAGCTCTCTACAAAACCTGCCAAGCCTTCCACTAGCTGACCCATCCTTCTTTCGCAGCTCGCAGATAGATGTCCTAATAGGAGCGGATATCATTCCGTCCATATTATTAGGCGGATCCCTTCCTAATATCTGTGAGACTCTGCTTGGTCAAGAGACTATATTCGCGTGGATCCTCACAGGCCCCATTACAAATGCTCCACCCAACAAATCCTCCTCTCCACACAAGTTTCGGTAGGTGACGAAGTTAAGCTTGACAAGCTTCTCACCAAATTTTGGGAGGTGGAGGATCTTCCAGCAAAGCTGATAAAGGACTCCGACTCGGTGTGTGAGAAGAATTTTGTTGATACGACAACAAGGAACGAAAACGGCAGATACGTGGTGACTCTACCATTTCGCACTCCTAATCACATAGCCTTAGGACATTCCAGGTCCTTAGCACTTGCTCAATTCATAAGAAATGAAAGCCGCATGAAGTCAAACGACTTCCTTAAGGAGCAATACGACTCAGTGATTCAGGAGTATAAAGACTTAGGGCATATGCGCCGAGTCCCTCCAGATGATAGTCCAAACAACTATTATCTTCCGCATCATGCGGTCTTCAAACCGGAAAGTACGACAACCAAAGTTCGCGTTGTGTTTAATGCATCGAACCCATCCACAAATGGCAACAGCCTGAATGATATCCTTCATCCAGGACCTGTTCTCCAATCCGATCTAACAGTCCAGATCCTGAAATGGCGATTCTCTTGCTATGTCTTCAACGCCGACATCACCAAGATGTATCGACAAATTCTTGTCCATCACAAGCACACTCCCTTCCAAAGAATTATCTTTCGCAATAAGAACCAAGAGCTGTGCGATTACGAACTGAACACCGTCACGTTCGGAGTGAACTGCGCTCCCTTCCTCGCCATACGTGTTCTTCACCAACTTGTCGTCATTGGTGCAGCGTGCCTTCAATGAGCGCTGCGCAGTTGTCAAACGTTTTTGCACCGGTTGTCGAGCAAGCACAAGTAGCCGGTCAGCAGAATCGGTTACGACTCGTTTGGTGATCTGCATCAATGATGAGCCCACCGATCGTTTCGAATCACATTTCTGGACAGATTCAACGATTGTGTTAGTTTGGTTAAATAAACCACCATTTACATGGACAACCTTTGTGGCTAACAGGGTGGCTAAGATCACACAATCCGTCGACGCTGCTAAGTGGTCACATGTTCGCTCCGAACATAATCCAGCTGACCTGGCCAGCAGAGGTGTGCCGCCAAAAGAGCTTGCAAGCGGCAGTCAGTGGTGGCATGGACCAGAATGGTTACGACTGCCACAAGAGCAGTGGCCAACCCCAATCGAGTCAATTCTTGATACGGACGTTGAACAACGTCATGTCAAATGCAACCACTCCAGGCTGCCACCAATGGAAAACATCCTCGAAAGATTTTCTAGACTCGATAGGGCGCTCCGAGTTATGGCTTATGCATTACGCTTCATAAAGCGATGCAAACGCATGCCCCTCCAAGTCCCAAGCGAGCTCAGCAGCAAGGAACTGACTGAAGCTGAATACTTACTTATTGTCGTGGACACCTCTGCAGCACTCGGCAACGGAAAGAGTTGGAAGTGGGGTGACTCGACGTCGTGGTGGATTCTGCGTGGTGGCGATCACGAGTTTGAAAAGCGCAACTTTTATGGCTGGAACGAAGTGCGGTTTTCTCCATCTTGGCGCCGACGCCTTTGCATCTGATCGCTTCCTCGTAGATGTAGCAGAGTGTGGTGTGGTCCGTCACACACCTGGCAGGACGCACCACTCCGGCTAAAGGTTTCGCCTTTCAAACTCGTTATGCCATCACGCAAATCCACCACGACGTCGAGTCACCCCACTTCCAACTCTTTCCGTTGCCGAGTGTGCAGAGGTGTCCACGCATTGCGCAAGTGCCAGAGGTTTCTGCGTCTGACTGCCGAGAAGCGTTTGAGAGCAGTGCTCGTAAATCATTACTGCCCAAACTGTCTGGCCCATCAGCACTCCGAGGGTACCTGCCGGAGTGGTGCGTCCTGCCAGGTGTGTGACGGACCACACCACACTCTGCTACATCTGACGAGGAAGCGATCAGATGCAAAGGCGTCGGCGCCAAGATGGAGAAAACCGCACTTCGCCAGCTCGTCGCTCATCTCCAGCAAGGAGATCCGTGTCACCGATGGAACATCGCTCTCCAACACCTACTCCAAATACACCTATAACGACGTCGTTGGCTTCGTTGATGCGACACAAAAGCGTAACTATTCTGCCGACCGCTATTGTGTTGCTCCACACCGGTGCAAAAACGTTTGAGACTCGAGCGCTCATTGATGCATGTTGCCCAATGAGTCGCATAAATGCTTCGCTAGCCGCGGCCCTTGGGCTCTCCATCACAACCATTGGGTCAGAGCGCGTTTGCACCGCTGTGCTCCGATCGAAGGCAACGAAGCTGAATCGTGAGGTCGTACTGGAAGTCGACCCTCAACTCCAACATCGCACTCCAATTCGAGCTGTCAGCAAGGAACGTCAGACGATGTTTGGCAATGTTGTCCTTGCTGATGAGGGATGGCACACTCCAGCAGCCATTTCGCTCATTCTGGGAGCCGATGTGTATCCAGACATCATTCTGCCGGGCATACTTCCATGCCAAAATGGCCTTCCCGCCGGTCAAAATACGGAATTCGGTTGGATGCTGACCAGCAGTTGCAGCTCATAAGGATATGATTTTTTTATTCACAATACTGTGTATTGCAAGGGGGGGAGGATGTTTATGACAAGATTTCAACTCGTGTCATTTTGGCACAACTAACATAGCATCCAAACCCTCTCAGTTTCCTCTCAGTTTTCTTAAATGGAATAAAGTCAGAAAAATGTAAATACACCAACCACCACAACAGAAGGTTTTCCTGGGACTGCAAATTGGTCGCCCCACTATAACAAACACATTTCCTCTTTGATTTCTGATAGAGACTATCTGATTGTATGAGTAAAGTGAAAGTGAAGCATCGGCAGTTGAGTGATAGACTGCATTACTCAATCCGTACAAATTACACAGGATACTGAGGTCCTGACACTGGTAAAGAAACAAGAGCCTTGCCACGCGAGAATTCTAGTCACGGCGGAGCAGGACTGACATTCAGGCAAACAGGTGATTGTAACCAAACCAGCGTATGGCCGAAGTGCCACGGTGAATGTGAGGCGTTCGCAGTAAAAGTGTACAATAAATACAATAAATAAATAAAATAACTAATCATCAGAATCACATATATCGGCGTCATTAATTCTCGCAAACGCAACAATTATAAATTCGTTGCTCGAACCCACAACTCGGCTGAGTTTTAGCCTAGCTATAACCACCGAATCAAAAGGTTCGTTACAACTTGCGCCCAACGTTGGTGGTTGCGAGAGTTAACAGATATAGTTATTATTAGGTTGGGGGTGTGTGTGCACAGCGACCTGTTAGATATATTGTGCCCCCTTCTGGGCTTTAAAGCTCCTCCATCAACCCAAGCTCTTGCACGAATGCTAGAATTTTTATTGGGTTGAGGGCCACTATGTCATTGCTCATCATGACATGCATCCCTAGGATGTTGCTTCTTTTCCTTGATAGGGCTACACACTCTGCTAGAATGTGCATTGAGGATTCCTCCTCGCTTTCACAAAACCTGCAGAGTCCGCTACTAATTATACCCAGCTTGGCTAGGTGACTTCTTAGTCTACAGTGTCCCGTCAGTAGACCGGTGAGTATTCTAAGATTGTTTTTGCTCATGGCTATAATCTGCTTAAATCGCTTCTGATTGTAGCCACCCAGTAGACATTTGGCTTGTCGGAGTCCTGGTGCCTCTGCCCAGCTCCATTGCCTCCTCTGTCTTTCTTCTTTTCTGAGCTCCTGCCGTATCGTGTGCCTTCCGATGCCACAATACGGTTCAGGCCCCACTAAGGGTCTCTCCGCCCCCAATCTTGCTTGCCTGTCGGCCAGTTCGTTCCCAACTATGTCCGTGTGTCCCGGGACCCATCTTAGGGTGAGCCTATTAATTGCCCCGAGTCGGTCAAGTCTGGAACGTGCTTCTAGGACCACCTTAGAGGTGATTTTCGTCCCACTAATAGCGTTTAACGCTGCTTGACTGTCGGATAGGATGGATATATCCGTATTCCGATAGTTGCGCACCAGGTTAAAATCCGCACACCTTCCTATCGCACACACTTCAGCTTGGAATATGCTGGTTTGCGTTCCTAGGGATTCATGATAGGATATCCGAGGGCCCACCACTCCTAGGCCCGTGCCCTGGTTGGTGAGTGATCCGTCGGTGTACCATTTTATGGTGTGCGGTTTCATAGGATGGATGTCATCCAGTGACGTCCATTCCTTTTTGCTACTCATCTGAACTTTGAAATTACGCTCGAATATGTATTCGGCTGCCATTTCATCCCTAGGTTGAGCCAATAGGGGAAGTTCATCTGAAAGTCGTTGGGCATCTTTTTGGCTAAGGATGTGGTAGCCTCCAACTCCTTCCGCTGACATCCTTAAAAGTGTAGCTTTCTGTTGGAGCCTTATTGTGTGGTGGAGTGGTGTTATCTCCATTAAGGCTTCCAAGGCCATTGTTGGACAGGTGCGCATTGCCCCTGTCATGCATACGCAGGCCAGTCTCTGCAGTTTCTGCAGCTCTCTTTTCACGGTGATAAGCCGCGCTCTATCACCCCATGCTGTTACCCCATAGGTCAGCATGGGCCTTACTACCATTGTGTATAGCCATCGCATAATCTTTGGTGATGTACCCCATGACTTTCCGGCTATACTCCGGCACGTATAGAGTGCTCTAGAGCACTTCGATACCGTGTTTTGTACATGGGTGCCAAAGTTTAGCTTGCTGTCAAATGTGACCCCTAGGTACTTAACTTCCCTACTGGTTTCTAATAGGCATCCTGAGAGCCGTATTTGTTTCATCCTCTGCAGTTTATACCGTCTAGTAAAGGGGACGATGACTGTTTTTGTAGGGTTTAGGTTGAGTCCAACCTCCATACACCAGTCACTCGTTATTTTTAACCCTGTCTGGACTATATCGCAGAGTGTCTCCTCGAATTTGCCTCTCGCTATTATTACAATATCATCGGCATAGCCTTGACATTGGATACCTCTGGTGGTAAGTCTGTTAAGCAGTTCGTCTACTAACAGACTCCAGAGTAGCGGAGATAGTACACCCCCTTGGGGGCAGCCTTTGGTGGTTAAGACTGTAACTTTACTATCATGTGTTGATGCGGTGGCTTGTCTGGACCCCAGTAGTGCCAGTATCCACCTACTGGTGGTGGAGTCCAAACCCCTTCTTTCAAGGGTGGCCCTAATCGCATCGTGTGACGTGTTGTCAAAGGCGCCTTCTATGTCCAAGAAGGCGCACAGTGCTATCTCCTTATTATCAATTGTTGAGCTTAACATGCTCTTCAGCTGATAAAGTGCAGTGTCCGTGGACCTGCCCGCTCTATAAGCATGCTGCGTTGTGTGCAGCGGACTCTGCATCAGCAGAGTGCTTCTAATATTGTAGTCCACCAGCTTTTCCAATGTTTTCAATAAAAACGAAGTCAAGCTGATGGGTCTGAAGGACTTTGGGTTGGTGATGTCTTTCTTCCCAGCCTTGGGGATGAAGACCACCCTAGCACTTCTCCAAGCGCTCGGTATAAAACCGAGGGCAAGGCTACCCTGCAGTATCTTCTTGATGCGGGAGAGGAGTAAGTCCTTGCCGATCTGTAAGAATACTGGTGATATCCCGTCTAAGCCTGGAGACTTGTAGGGCTGGAAAGTACCAATTGCCCATTTCAATCTTTCGGCTGTGACTGTCAGCTTGGCACATGCCCAGTCAGCAGTCGACCGTCTATACCTGCTCCCTCTCACGATATTTTCTTCCCGATAGGGTATGCTACCTGGGAAGTGCGTTTCGAAAAGGAGCTCTAGCCTTTGCATATTGCTGTTCGTAAAGGAGTTGTCTCTACGCTTCAATGCTAAGTTAGCATCAGGCGATCGCTTTGACATAGCTCTATAGAGCCTGGCGCTTTCGCTTGTGCTAACAATGCTTTCGCAGAATTTCCTGTAGTTCTGCCTTTTGGCCTTCCTGATCTCCTTGTTATAGGAAGAAGAAGAAGAAAACAATAATAAAATATACATTCCGCATGATATCCCACCGGAGAGTGTCGCAAGACAGTTGGAAGATCGAGACCTGGACGGTCGGACATCCTTCAGTGTGTATACCAGCCTCCACACCGTGCTACTCCAGCAGGAGAGAGGCACAGCAAGCCCCGAATCTTACAGTCGAGAATCAAGGCACTAACTGGCGAAGAGCCATAAGAGTGGTAGACCAGCCTCCACCCCGTGCTGCTCCCGCACCAATCGGTAGAGCGCAGCAGGCACGCAGGATTGTGGGTGGACCATTCCGACCACCACACCCTGCACCAAATGCTGCTGCTAAACAGGGTGGACAACGCCATTGGAGAAAAGAGCAATTCCTGCCACCGAAGGGCGAACCAGGTGGGTTGGGTGAGCCGAACCGGCGGAATCTCTGAAGAACAAGAATCTCCGAAGCTGCGATTGTGGAAAGTTGGAGACGGAATACTGTCGCCCTACAGCATCACCATCTACTGCCCAAGAAGCCTAGACAGGTCCTTGGAATATATTCTGGCTCTGCTGAAAAACAAGAATAGAATAGAAACCGAGGAAGGTAATTTCCAGGAGGGAAGAAAGAGGAGGGTCACTCCTGGTTATTGGGATAGATGAACTATCCAAAATGGCTATTGAGGAAAGAGGACAGCAACTCTCCTTCCGGTATGGGACCATCCATGTGAATGGTCTCAAGAAGAAGGTCGGGTCAAACAAGCCATTGAGAGACTGGTGGAGTACTGCACGACGGAGAAGATGCCGATGATTATCGATGCGCACCACTCAATACGGGGCAGCAGCGGCATCAATATGAGGGCAAAAAGGAATGGACGTCACTGGATGACATCCATCCTATGAAACCGCACATCATAAAATGGTACACCGACGGATCACTCATCAACCAGGGTACAGGCCTAGGAGTGGTGGGTCCTCGGATATCTTATCATGAACACAAACCAGCATATGACAAGCTGAAGTGTGTGCGATAGGAAGATGTGGGGATCTTAACCTGGTGCGTAACTATCGGAATACGGATATATCCATCCTTTCCGACAGCCAATCAGCGATAAACGCAATTAGCGGAACCAGAATCACCTCTAAAGTGGTCCTAGAATCACGATCCAGACTTGACCAACTCGGGACAACCAATAGGCTCACCCTAAGATGGGTCACGGACTACACGGACATAGTAGAGAATGAACTGGCCGACAGACAAGCAAGATTCGGCGGAGAAACCCCTAGTAGGACCTGAACCGCATTGTGGCATCGGATACGGCAGGAGTTTAGAAATGAAGAAACAGAGGAGGCAGTGGAGCTGGGCAGAGGCACCAGGACTCCGACAAGCCAAATGTCTTTTGGGTGGCTATAATCAGAAGCGATTTAAGCAGATTATAGCCATGAGTAAAAACAATCTTAGAATACTCACAGGTTTACTGACGGGACACTGTAGAGTAACAAGTCACCTAGCCAAGCTTGGTATAATTAGAAGCGGACTCTGCAGGTTCTGTGAAGACGAGGAGGAATCCTCAATGCACATCCTAGCAGAGTGTGTCGCCTAAGGAAGGAAGAGAAGCAACATCCTAGTGATGCATGTCATGATGAGCAATGATATAGTAGCCCTCAACCCAATAAAGATTCTCGCATTTGTGCAAGAGCTTGGGTTGATGGAGGAGCTTTAAGCCCAGAAGGTAGCACAATCCTATCAAACCTATCAGGTCGCAGTGCACACCCCTAACCTAATTATAATAATAATTATAATGACCTTCCTTCAATAATATTAAATTCCAGCGTACTAATGTATGCTGATGACGTAAAGTTATGCTTAACGTATAATGATATGACCTCACAATGCTTGTTGCAAGCGCATTTTTTTTACCTTTTTGTCGTAGTGCAAAATATATCTGCTCAATTTGAGCTGCTCTAAGCGTAAAGTCATGACATTTTATCGTTCCAATCCTAATACTGTCAGTTACACGCTCGATGGAATGCCACTTGATAGACTGAATGAAGTAAACGATTTAGGTTTACTATCTTAATCACAAGCTTAAATTTGATAAGCATATTAAATTCACTGTCAACAAAGCTTTTCAAGTTCTTGGTTTTATTAAGCGTTGGTCAAAGGAATTTGATGACCCTTATACGACCAAGTTACTTTTTACTTCTCTTGTACGTCCAATTCTGGAATATGGATCTTGTGTGTGGTCTCCGCAATATCATATTCACCAAAGTAGATTGGAATCTGTGCAAAAGAGCTTTCTACTTTTTGCGCTTCGTCGCTTTGACTGGGGTGTACTGCCTCCATACTCAAATAGGCTTCTTCTTATTAACCTTCCTTCCTTAACTAATCGTCGTGTTATGTTAGGAGTTATGTTTGTTGTAAAATTACTTAAAGGCGAAATCGACTCAACTGCGTTGATGAGCCAAATAAATTTTTCTGTACCCTCTAGACAGTCTCGTTATTACCTCCCACTTTCTCTTAATCGTTGTACTACTAACTATTCCTTGCATGAACCGTTTCGAGTACTCTGTAATGATTATACATAAACTAATATCATGTAATCAATTCAGAGTCCTCCTAATTACTCTTCTAAATGTCTTATCTAGAGATTAACTTTTTTGCATGTACAGGTGGTGGATCTTAACTAATTCTTACTAATTATTTTCTTACTAATTATTTTTGGTCTGATTGGGTTTTTCTGGGTTTTCCCCAATTCTTGCAACAAATGTTGGACCATTTTGTTTTCTTTTTTTTTTTTTTTGTTTATGTGGCAATTATATTTAAACATTAATCAACCTACTTAAAGGCTATAAAACATTGATTTGAAACAGTATAAGTGAACAGTGAATTTAAGATCTATAACATACACATAGAAATGGTTTTAACTAATAATACATAACATTATATATAACATTTATCTAACGGCCAACAGTCCAGAGGTCGCTGGTGTGGAGGCGCTTCAACCTCCTGCGAGTGGTGTTATTCCCAAGGGAGCAAGCCAATGGGTTAACATGGTTATGCAACCGGTCGTTATACCGACTCGTATGTCGGTTTATCTGTGTTTTCACTGTCGGTAGACCGAAGTCGTTGTGCAGCGTCCTGTTGCTTACGTATGGCGGAGCACCAGAGATGTCTCTGAGCACCTTGTTCTGCAGGACTTGAATTTGGTATATCCAAGATTTTGCAGCAGTGCCCCAAAATGGAATCCCATATGTCCATGTGGGCTCGATGATGCTCCTGTAAACCAGCAGCTTGTTGCTCAAGCTGAGTTTGCTTGATGGCTTTAGCAACCAGTTGAGTTTTGCTCTTTTGGATCTACACGCTGCTGCCGTGATCTGGATGTGTTTGCGCCAGGTAAGTTTCCTGTCCAGATACATACCCAGGTAGCGAACATGGTTCTCCTGAGGTATGACCATGTTGTTGAGTCGGACATTTGGACAGTTACCATTCCTGAGCGCAAACGTGCAGTGCTGTGATTTGCTCCCATTGACGCAGATGTTCCATCGGTTGGCCCAAGTACTAAAGCCATCCAGGAATCTTTGCGTAACCGCAGCTGCTCTCGAAGCAGAGGTGGAGTTAGCAAGGAACACTGTGTCATCTGCGTATGTGGCAAGCAGCGTGTTTCTGGCTACTGGAATCGGCAAGTCCGCGGTGTACAATGTGTACAAGGCAGGTCCAAGGACACTACCCTGCGGTACACCCGCACCAATGCGGCGGATGTTTGATCGCACGCCCCTTACTTCTACAATAAAAGAACGGCCAAGCAGGTAAGACCTGAGTAGTAGATACTGCGCCGATGGTAGCAGGGACTTAAGCTTAAAAAGCAGGCCATCATGCCATACGCGATCAAACGCTTGCTGGATATCCAGAAAGACGGCAGAGCTGTACTGCTTATTTTCCAAGGCCTCGAGAACATGTTGTACTACTCGATGAACTTGTTCTGGTGTACCATGGTGATGCCTGAAGCCAAATTGATGATCAGGAATGGCCCTCTGGAAGCCACTTACTGCCGACAATCTTCCAAGAAATATTTTTTCAAATATCTTGGAGAAAGTGGACAGCAAGCTTATCGGTCGATATGACGAGACAAGATTATCCGGCTTGCCAGGTTTCGGAATCATCGCAATCACAGCACACTTCCACGGGGTGGGGAAGTGGTGGATGCGAACCATGGAGTTAAAAAGCAGCACCAAGAACATCACTCCCTTCTCTGGGAGGGCCTTAGCAACTCTGCCGTTGACGCCATCATAGCCAGGGGCCTTAGTGGACTTAAGCCTGCGAATCTGCAAGCGGACTTCATTAGGGGCGATAGGTGTAATCGGTTGTACAGGGTCGAGATCTGCATTTAAAAATGCCTCAGTATCCTGTACCTGGCTGGGCGATGCAAGTGCAAATGGAGTAAAACGATCTTGCAGCTCATCAGCAAACGCCGGTGCAATCTCTGCATCCGATCGACACCAAGTGTTGTCTGGTCGCATAATGGGGATCCGCCTAAGTGGCTGCCGCTTGACACAACGCGTTACCTTCCACAAATTGAATCCATGATTCTTATTGGGATCGGCATTGCGGAAATCCTGGAAATATTAGCTCTTAGTGTCAGACAGCAGCTTTCGCAGCTCGTGCGCAGCCCGCCTAAAATCCCTTAGATCCAACGGGTTACGTGAGCGCATATATTGGCGACGCAGTGCTCTCTTGTGCCTTACCAGCTCCAGAATCTCAGGTTTTAAAAGAGGCTGCGTTGGACTGGGAGGCGAACTAGGTGGTTGACCAAGCATGGAATATTCCGCTGCTACGTTAATATCACTCAGGAATAACTCCGCTGCATCGTCAATATCAGCCGGTGAACTCAGCTCCATGTTCAAGTTCACAAGCTGCTCCAACCTCTGCCGGAATCGGATGATGTTTGCCTTGCGCTGCAGAAGACGTGTCTTGGGAGCATATGGAGTTGCAGCCACTGTTTAGTCAAACTAAATAACTCTTGACAACTCTGTTACAAAATTTAAAATCATCGATAGTATCGACTATCGTTTAGTCTAAGCAAGCCTGTTGATCAAGAAGAAGCGCGCACTTTTCGTGTCGGAAAAAATAAAGTGTAAAATAATTAATTAAATCACCGCCCAGACTCTCAGTTTCATGCTTGCATAAAAAACTCTTTAAGCATCCAACATTTTGGCGCCCAACGTGGGGCAGTGATTTAATAAATTATTAAAAACAATTGGACAATTTCGCATTTCGGCAACTTCCGTTCGTCATTGCAAATTTCGGCTTGCGCGGAAATACAAACATCACATATGAATATACAAACACACATGTATACAGTGGCTCAAAGCGGGCGGTAAGCAGCGACCAGCAAAAAATGTAAAATGCTATAAAGTTTAAACAAGGAAACAAATTCAAAATGTTTAAATGCCAATTTGTTTAATGTTATATCACATTTGAAAAGGAACTTTAGTTTTTATTAAAATATTAATTAATTAATTAAAATTAGTCAAAAACTATAAACAAACCCAAAAAAAAAATCAATGTGTCGGTAAGCAGTCTTAAGAAAAGTTAAATATTTGGCGTATAAAAGCTTAAATAAGGATGTTAATACTTAGTATGATATCCTTTATCCTTAACAACTTCGCTTAACCTATTTTTCATGGAAGATACCAGCTTCCGGGTAGTTTCTGGGCTGATCTTGCTCCACTCCTCCAGCAGATCATTTTGGAGACCTTGTTTGCTGGATATCTTGTGATTTCCGAATGTTATTTTCCAGAAGAGCCCACAAATTTTCAATAACATTTAAGTCTGGAGACTGGGCCGGTGGAATTATGATGTTGGGGCAGTTCCAGATAAGCCAGGAATGTACTATTCCGGACTTATGCTTGGGGTCGTTGTCCTTGTCGATCCGGAAAGTACTTCGGTTTCCAGCCTCTCGGCACTTTGGAGTAAATTTTCCTTTTGTATATCGAAGTACACATTCCTGTATCACCAAAATTCCGACACCGGCTGCCGAGATAGATGCCCATACCAAAACATTTCTTCCGCCGTGCTTGACTGTTGCCTTTATGTTTTTGGGACTCAGCTCAGTATTGGAGTGTCGCCACATATAATTCCATCCGTCATGGCAAAAAATATTGAGTTTGTACTCATATTTAAATATGACTGTGTTCCAGAACTCCAAATACTTGTCCAAGTGGATTTTGACGAACGTCATCCTAGACCCTATATTTTTGCTTTTACAAATTTCTTTTTCCATTGTTCTCGGGCATAAAGTCATTGTTGTGCAGAACTTGGAGCACAGTTTCCACACTGAACTTTTTCCTTATTTCATCCTGCCCCTATTGAGTCAGTTTTTGAGCCGATAGCTTAAGATTTCCCCTTGAAATCTTGATGATCCCCGGTTCGTCCTGCTTGGTGAAAATCGGGTTTGGTGCCATTCCGCCCTTGTCCTCTGTCCGATTTTCGTCGACGAAACTCCAAATGATGTAGAATACAGTTGAGGAGTTTAGATTGACCATTTTAGCTATTTGGCGATATGAATATCCATTTTTGAAGTGTTCCAGGACGAGTTCCCGTTGCTCAATGGTAGTCCGTTTGCCCATAGTCCTTGTTGGCTTGTTGCACCCGAGGTGCAGGATATAACTAATTTAACTACGAAGGGTTGGTCTATTTATACCGAAAAAATTCAACTTTAGGTAGAAAAATCCGGGTTTTATGGCACCCAGGTGTCCATAATGTAACTGCCCGAAATAACCTTTGTACTTAAATAGCGGTACTTTTTTACATAACCCGACCTAACGGGTGGGGAAATCCCAGTTTATTAGGGTCATATATTCATTTCGGTGGTCAATACATGTACCTGCCAAGGGTCTTTGGAATTTTTGAAAAATAATGAATAATTATTTTATGGCAGGCAATAAAAATTTTTGCTAGACGCTGCCCGAAATAAGCTTTGAATGACTGTATGTAAGTGCATCAACTAATTTGGTTTGAACATTATACTCGGGGAAAGTGTTAAAATCGTTAATTAAACCGATCCCGAAATTCGTCGCAGCAACAACACACACACACACACAACCTAAAATAACGGTTTGTGCGCTGTCTCTATCGCCGTTTTCGCCGTTACGCTTGGCCTTGATCTTATTTTTTCGTCTTCTGCCATTACGTCGCTTCGCTTTTCGCATTTTTTGCACTTCTACTAAAACGGCCAGTGCGCTGCTCGCATTCGTCGCCTCAGTCGCTGCCTTTAGTAGTTTGTCTTAATTTCGTCATTCGCCTGTGTAATAGCTGCAACTGCGATCGATGCCGTTGTAGCTCATATTCGCACAAACAAACAAACATCTGTTTTCGTCGTTATTTTGCACGTCAAGCAGAACTCAAGCTTCGTTGCAAATTTTCTTGGTTCGATTTCGTTGCACATTTTTAAAACATGTCGCATTCACTGGAAGACTACCGACGCCAGCGTGCAAATGTTAAAAGAAACATTTCGCGCATTAAAACCTTGGTCGATGGACAATCTGGAGAACATTCTAAAAAGTCACCTGCTGATCTTCAATGTCGTTTAGGCATTTTGGAATCGTACTTCGAGCAATCGTTGGCAATTCAATCGGAAATAGAAACTCTGGATCCAAACGATAATGGACGCGCAGAATTGGAAGACAACTATATATATATCAAATTGGCAATAAAGCAATTGCTCGGTGAAGACTTAAACAGTACAGCGAATGATGCAGTATCATCACACGTTGACTACCATCCTCAACCACCACGCTTGCCTAGTTTGGCCTTGCCTACATTCGACGGCAATCACTTGGAATATAAAAACTTAATTTGCTCGTTCAATCAAATCGTTAACGGAACGAACATAACAAATATTGAGAAGTTCAATTATCTGCTCAACTGCTTAAAGGGCGCTGCGCTGGAATGCGTGAAGGCATTCCCAGTCACTAATGAAAACTACTCTAAAGCCTTAGAAAAGTTAAAGTCTCGGTTTGACAAGCCAGCATTGATATTCACCGAGACTATATCGTCGATTTTTCAGTTGCCTTCAGTGAGCTCATCAAACGCTTTTCAACTACGTTCGTTAATCGATAATGCATCGGCATTATTTAGTTCGCTTTCGTCCTTGGGCTCTGATACCGAGATAGCTCAAGCAATGCTAATCTATGTGGTTTTAGAGAAATGTGATCAGGAAACTAGAAACAAATGGAATCTATCGCTGGATTTTCAACAATCCCATCTTGGGCTCAGTGATGGTAGTCTGGAACGTCTGTCAATCTTTCTTCAGTTCACATAACCAAAACCATTCCAATCAACTGAATCCTGGCAAGGACATAACTCGCGTTCGCACTTGCTACCACTGCTGTGCGCTTGCTCAAGCTCAACTCACAAATGAGGGCGAACAATTTAAATCACTGGATGCGCTGCAACGTTTTGATGTGCAAAACGTCACCGACTGTGTCTTAATTGTCCAGATTGCCCTTCGACAAATCGCTGTCGCTATTGAAAGATCGCACCACACCTTGTTACACAACGACAACTACATACCACAACACAACCAAGCGTTCCCCAGCCACCCAAGCAGTAACACACAATCATTCCAATTGGAAAATCGTAAACAACCTCAGGTTCTTTTAGCAACGGCTATGGTCCTGGTCAGAGATTCAACTGGCACCTACAGATTAGGCCGTGCTCTTCTGGACTCGTGTTCGCAGGTGAATTTCGTCACCGATTCGTTCGCTCAGAAGCTTCGACTCAAAGAGAGAAACACGATGTGCAAATCAGCAGTATTGGCCATGCACGGACAGACATAACCTCTCTTACAACTACATCAATAAAATCTCGTTTGTCATCGTTTGAACTATCATTGGATCTCTGCGTCACTTCGTATATAGCTTATCAGCCGGATATCAACATCGACATTTCGAATTGGAAGATGCCAGAAAATACGGTTCTGGCAGATGAAAAATTCTATCAGTCTCGACACATCGACATGCTTCTAGGTACTGAAGCATTCTTCGACATTCTGTCAGTGGGCCAAATTAAACTTGGCATAGATGGGCCCATTCTCCAAAAAACGCTGTTTGGATGGGTAGTGACAGGCAAGTTCCACCCGCAACGTGCTACAGAACTTGCTACTTGCTTTAAACTTGGCGCCACTTCAATCGATGATCATCTTAAATGCTGATGGGAAATTGAATCAATCGAAACATCAAATGTGCAGTTGAAACCAGAACATCGAGCTTGTGAGGAATATTATACAAACACTACTGTCGTAAATGAAAATGGTCGCATTGTTGTAAAACTGCCGTTTAAGAACAACCCCAGTCATCTTGGTCATTCATTCGACATTGCACGCCGCAGATTCTTCAGCTTGGAACGCCGTTTGGTACTGTCTTCGGAACTTCGCTTACAGTATTGTCAATTCATGGAGGAGTATGAACGTTTGGAACATATGTCGCTGGTTTCAGAACCAAATTTATCGGAACCTCACTACTACATACCCCATCATTGCGTTTTGAAGCCCAGCAGCGAATCTACAAAGCTTCGGGTGGTCTTCGACGCTTCGTGTCGTACGTCCAGTCACACTTCGCTCAATGATCAGTTACTCGTCGGCCCGACCCTCCAAGATGATATTTATTTGTTGTTGTTGCGCTTCAGACTTCATCGTTATGCCATAACAGCGGATGTAACCAAAATGTACAGGCAAGTAAAAGTTACCAAATACCAGTACATACTTTGGCGAGCTCTTCCAGATGAACAGCTTCGCACTTATCAGCTCAACACGGTCACATATGGAAAAGCCTCTGCACCATATTTAGCCATACGCAGCAGGACCATTCTATCTATCGCATCAGCTTTGTTCGACCCTCTCGGACTTGTGTCACCACTCATAATCGTCGCAAAGATCATCCTGCAGGAACTCTGGCTCGCAGGGCTTACTTGGGATGAATCTGTACCACAGCATCTTGAACTGGCCTGGAAGAAGTGCCTGGAATCATTCCAAACCATTTCGTCACTTGCTGTACCTAGATACTGCAAGCAGGTCAACCATAGCTCAATTCAATTGCACGGATTCTGCGACGCCTCGATTCGAGCATACGGCTGTTGCATTTATGTGCGGTCGGAATCTGCCTGTGGAAGCGTTGTGGCTCGTCTTCTCACCGCCAAGTCCAGAGTGGCCCCAGTCAAGAAGAAATCGCTTCCCAAACTGGAATTATGCGGAGCTCACTTGTTGGCACAAGTCTACAACAAAGTTAAGGGTCCCACTAAGTCTTATTTGGCTGTATTCATTTGCTTGGCATCTAAGGCGGTGCACATCGAAGTAGTCTCTCAATTATCCACAAGTTGGCCATTTTACCGATGGAGTCTTGATGTATTGAAAGCAGATCCTTTCAAGGCGGCCGGGATGTTTAGTCAAACTAAATAACTCTTGACAACTCTGTTACAAAATTTAAAACCATCGATAGTATCGACTATCGTTTAGTCTAAGCAAGCCTGTTGATCAAGAAGAAGCGCACTTTTTTCGTGTCGGCAAAATAAAGTTTAAAATAATTGTTAAAATCACCGCCCAGACTTGTTGTTTCATGCTTGCATAAAAAACGCTTTATGCATCCAACATTTTGGCGCCCAACGTGGGGCAGTATTTTAATAAATTATTAAAAACAATTGGACAATTTCGCATTTCGGCAACTTTCGTTCGTCATTGCAAAATTCGGCTTGCGCGTAAATACAAACATACACATATATATGTACAAACACACAAGTATATATGTAAGTGCATCAACTAATTTGGTTTGAACATTATACTCGGGGAAAGTGTTAAAATCGTTAATTAAACCGATCCCGAAATTCGTCGCAGCAACAACACACACACACACACAACCTAAAATAACGGTTTGTGCGCTGTCTCTATCGCCGTTTTCGCCGTTACGCTTGGCCTTGATCTTATTTTTTCGTCTTCTGCCATTACGTCGCTTCGCGTTTCGCATTTTTTGCACTTCTGCTAAAACGGCCAGTGCGCTGCTCGCATTCGTCGCCTCAGTCGCTGCCTTTAGTAGTTTGTCTTAATTTCGTCATTCGCCTGTGTAATAGCTGCAACTGCGATCGATGCCGTTGTAGCTCATATTCGCACAAACAAACAAACATCTGTTTTCGTCGTTATTTTGCACGTCAAGCAGAACTCAAGCTTCGTTGCAAATTTTCTTGGTTCGATTTCGTTGCACATTGTTAACACATGTCGCATTCACTTGAAGAATACCGACGCCAGCGTGCAAATGTTAAAAGAAACATTTCGCGCATTAAAACCTTGGTCGATGGACAATCTGGAGAACATTCTAAAAAGTCACCTGCTGATCTTCAATGTCGTTTAGGCATTTTGGAATCGTGCTTCAAGCAATCGTTGGCAATTCAATCGGAAATAGAATCTCTGGATCCAAGCGATAATGGACGCGCAGAATTGGAAGACAACTATATATATATCAAATTGGCAATAAAGCAATTGCTCGGTGAAGACTTAAACAGTACAGCGAATGATGCAGTATCATCACACGTTGACTACCATCCTCAACCACCACGCTTGCCTAGTTTGGCCTTGCCTACATTCGACGGCAATCACTTGGAATATAAAAACTTAATTTGCTCGTTCAATCAAATCGTTAACGGAACGAACATAACAAATATTGAGAAGTTCAATTATCTGCTCAACTGCTTAAAGGGCGCTGCGCTGGAATGCGTGAAGGCATTCCCTGTCACTAATGAAAACTACTCTAAAGCCTTAGAAAAGTTAAAGTCTCGGTTTGACAAGCCAGCATTGATATTCACCGAGACTATATCGTCGATTTTTCAGTTGCCTTCAGTGAGCTCATCAAACGCTTTTCAACTACGTTCGTTAATCGATAATGCATCGGCATTATTTAGTTCGCTTTCGTCCTTGGGCTCTGATACCGAGATAGCTCAAGCAATGTGGTTTTAGAGAAATGTGATCAGGAAACTAGAAACAAATGGAATCTATCGCTGGATTATTCAACAATCCCATCTTGGGCTCAGTGCATGGTAGTACTGGAACGTCATTGTCAATTCTTGCTATCTTCAGGTTCAACCATCAACCAAAACCATTCCAAATCAACTCGTAATCCTGGCAAAGGACATAACTCGTCGTTCGCACTTGCTACCACTGCTTGTGCGCTCTGCTCAAGCTCAACTCACAAATTGATGGACTGCGAACAATTTAAATCACTGGATGCGCTGCAACGTTTTGATGTCGCAAAACGTCACCGACTGTGTCTTAATTGTTTGTCTAAGGGTCATCAAATGGCCGATTGCCCTTCGACAAATCGCTGTCGCTATTGCAAGAGATCGCACCACACCTTGTTACACAACGACAAGCTACATACCACAACACAACCAAGCGTTCCCCCAGCCACCCAAGCAGTAACACACAATCATTCGCAATTGGAAAATCGTAAACAACCTCAGGTTCTTTTAGCAACGGCTATGGTCCTGGTCAGAGATTCAACTGGTACCTACAGATTAGGCCGTGCTCTTCTGGACTCGTGTTCGCAGGTGAATTTCGTCACCGATTCGTTCGCTCAGAAGCTTCGACTCAAAAGAGAGAAACACGAGGTGCAAATCAGCAGTATTGGCCATGCACGGACAGACATAACCTCTCTTACAACTACATCAATAAAATCTCGTTTGTCATCGTTTGAACTATCATTGGATCTCTGCGTCACTTCGTATATAGCTTATCAGCCGGATATCAACATCGACATTTCGAATTGGAAGATGCCAGAAAATACGGTTCTGGCAGATGAAAAATTCTATCAGTCTCGACACATCGACATGCTTCTAGGTACTGAAGCATTCTTCGACATTCTGTCAGTGGGCCAAATTAAACTTGGCATAGATGGGCCCATTCTCCAAAAAACGCTGTTTGGATGGGTAGTGACAGGCAAGTTCCACCCGCAACGTGCTACAGAACTTGCTACTTGCTTTAAACTTGGCGCCACTTCAATCGATGATCATCTTAAATGCTGATGGGAAATTGAATCAATCGAAACATCAAATGTGCAGTTGAAACCAGAACATCGAGCTTGTGAGGAATATTATACAAACACTACTGTCGTAAATGAAAATGGTCGCATTGTTGTAAAACTGCCGTTTAAGAACAACCCCAGTCATCTTGGTCATTCATTCGACATTGCACGCCGCAGATTCTTCAGCTTGGAACGCCGTTGGGTACTGTCTTCGGAACTTCGCTTACAGTATTGTCAATTCATGGAGGAGTATGAACGTTTGGAACATATGTCGCTGGTTTCAGAACCAAATTTATCGGAATCTCACTACTACATACCCCATCATTGCGTTTTGAAGCCCAGCAGCGAATCTACAAAGCTTCGGGTGGTCTTCGACGCTTCGTGTCGTACGTCCAGTCACACTTCGCTCAATGATCAGTTACTCGTCGGCCCGACCCTCCAAGATGATATTTATTTGTTGTTGTTGCGCTTCAGACTTCATCGTTATGCCATAACAGCGGATGTAACCAAAATGTACAGGCAAGTAAAAGTTACCAAATACCAGTACATACTTTGGCGAGCTCTTCCAGATGAGCAGCTTCGCACTTATCAGCTCAACACGGTCACATATGGAAAAGCCTCTGCACCATATTTAGCCATACGCAGCAGGACCATTCTATCTATCGCATCAGCTTTGTTCGACCCTCTCGGACTTGTGTCACCACTCATAATCGTCGCAAAGATCATCCTGCAGGAACTCTGGCTCGCAGGGCTTACTTGGGATGAATCTGTACCACAGCATCTTGAACTGGCCTGGAAGAAGTGCCTGGAATCATTCCAAACCATTTCGTCACTTGCTGTACCTAGATACTGCAAGCAGGTCAACCATAGCTCAATTCAATTGCACGGATTCTGCGACGCCTCGATTCGAGCATACGGCTGTTGCATTTATGTGCGGTCGGAATCTGCCTGTGGAAGCGTTGTGGCTCGTCTTCTCACCGCCAAGTCCAGAGTGGCCCCAGTCAAGAAGAAATCGCTTCCCAAACTGGAATTATGCGGAGCTCACTTGTTGGCACAAGTCTACAACAAAGTTAAGGGTCCCACTAAGTCTTATTTGGCTGTATTCATTTGCTTGGCATCTAAGGCGGTGCACATCGAAGTAGTCTCTCAATTATCCACAAGTTGGCCATTTTACCGATGGAGTCTTGATGTATTGAAAGCAGATCCTTTCAAGGCGGCCGGGATGTTTAGTCAAACTAAATAACTCTTGACAACTCTGTTACAAAATTTAAAACCATCGATAGTATCGACTATCGTTTAGTCTAAGCAAGCCTGTTGATCAAGAAGAAGCGCACTTTTTTCGTGTCGGCAAAATAAAGTTTAAAATAATTGTTAAAATCACCGCCCAGACTTGTTGTTTCATGCTTGCATAAAAAACGCTTTATGCATCCAACATTTTGGCGCCCAACGTGGGGCAGTATTTTAATAAATTATTAAAAACAATTGGACAATTTCGCATTTCGGCAACTTTCGTTCGTCATTGCAAAATTCGGCTTGCGCGTAAATACAAACATACACATATATATGTACAAACACACAAGTATATATGTAAGTGCATCAACTAATTTGGTTTGAACATTATACTCGGGGAAAGTGTTAAAATCGTTAATTAAACCGATCCCGAAATTCGTCGCAGCAACAACACACACACACACACACCTAAAATAACGGTTTGTGCGCTGTCTCTATCGCCGTTTTCGCCGTTACGCTTGGCCTTGATCTTATTTTTTCGTCTTCTGCCATTACGTCGCTTCGCTTTTCGCATTTTTTGCACTTCTACTAAAACGGCCAGTGCGCTGCTCGCATTCGTCGCCTCAGTCGCTGCCTTTAGTAGTTTGTCTTAATTTCGTCATTCGCCTGTGTAATAGCTGCAACTGCGATCGATGCCGTTGTAGCTCATATTCGCACAAACAAACAAACATCTGTTTTCGTCGTTATTTTGCACGTCAAGCAGAACTCAAGCTTCGTTGCAAATTTTCTTGGTTCGATTTCGTTGCACATTGTTAACACATGTCGCATTCACTGGAAGAATACCGACGCCAGCGTGCAAATGTTAAAAGAAACATTTCGCGCATTAAAACCTTGGTCGATGGACAATCTGGAGAACATTCTAAAAAGTCACCTGCTGATCTTCAATGTCGTTTAGGCATTTTGGAATCGTACTTCAAGCAATCGTTGGCAATTCAATCGGAAATAGAAATCTCTGGATCCAAGCGATAATGGACGCGCAGAATTGGAAGACAACTATATATATATCAAATTGGCAATAAAGCAATTGCTCGGTGAAGACTTAAACAGTACAGCGAATGATGCAGTATCATCACACGTTGACTACCATCCTCAACCACCACGCTTGCCTAGTTTGGCCTTGCCTACATTCGACGGCAATCACTTGGAATATAAAAACTTAATTTGCTCGTTCAATCAAATCGTTAACGGAACGAACATAACAAATATTGAGAAGTTCAATTATCTGCTCAACTGCTTAAAGGGCGCTGCGCTGGAATGCGTGAAGGCATTCCCAGTCACTAATGAAAACTACTCTAAAGCCTTAGAAAAGTTAAAGTCTCGGTTTGACAAGCCAGCATTGATATTCACCGAGACTATATCGTCGATTTTTCAGTTGCCTTCAGTGAGCTCATCAAACGCTTTTCAACTACGTTCGTTAATCGATAATGCATCGGCATTATTTAGTTCGCTTTCGTCCTTGGGCTCTGATACCGAGATAGCTCAAGCAGATCGTGGTTTTAGAGAAATGTGATCAGGAAACTAGAAACAAATGGAATCTATCGCTGGATTATTCAACAATCCCATCTTGGGCTCAGTGCATGGTAGTACTGGAACGTCATTGTCAATTCTTGCTATCTTCAGGTTCAACCATCAACCAAAACCATTCCAAATCAACTCGTAATCCTGGCAAAGGACATAACTCGTCGTTCGCACTTGCTACCACTGCTTGTGCGCTCTGCTCAAGCTCAACTCACAAATTGATGGGCTGCGAACAATTTAAATCACTGGATGCGCTGCAACGTTTTGATGTCGCAAAACGTCACCGACTGTGTCTTAATTGTTTGTCTAAGGGTCATCAAATGGCCGATTGCCCTTCGACAAATCGCTGTCGCTATTGCAAGAGATCGCACCACACCTTGTTACACAACGACAAGCTACATACCACAACACAACCAAGCGTTCCCCCAGCCACCCAAGCAGTAACACACAATCATTCGCAATTGGAAAATCGTAAACAACCTCAGGTTCTTTTAGCAACGGCTATGGTCCTGGTCAGAGATTCAACTGGTACCTACAGATTAGGCCGTGCTCTTCTGGACTCGTGTTCGCAGGTGAATTTCGTCACCGATTCGTTCGCTCAGAAGCTTCGACTCAAAAGAGAGAAACACGATGTGCAAATCAGCAGTATTGGCCATGCACGGACAGACATAACCTCTCTTACAACTACATCAATAAAATCTCGTTTGTCATCGTTTGAACTATCATTGGATATCTGCGTCACTTCGTATATAGCTTATCAGCCGGATATCAACATCGACATTTCGAATTGGAAGATGCCAGAAAATACGGTTCTGGCAGATGAAAAATTCTATCAGTCTCGACACATCGACATGCTTCTAGGTACAGAAGCATTCTTTGACATTCTGTCAGTGGGCCAAATTAAACTTGGCATAGATGGGCCCATTCTCCAAAAAACGCTGTTTGGATGGGTAGTGACAGGCAAGTTCCACCCGCAACGTGCTACAGAACTTGCTACTTGCTTTAAACTTGGCGCCACTTCAATCGATGATCATCTTAAATGCTTATGGGAAATTGAATCAATCGAAACATCAAATGTGCAGTTGAAACCAGAACATCGAGCTTGTGAGGAATATTATACAAACACTACTGTCGTAAATGAAAATGGTCGCATTGTTGTAAAACTGCCGTTTAAGAACAACCCCAGTCATCTTGGTCATTCATTCGACATTGCACGCCGCAGATTCTTCAGCTTGGAACGCCGTTTGGTACTGTCTTCGGAACTTCGCTTACAGTATTGTCAATTCATGGAGGAGTATGAACGTTTGGAACATATGTCGCTGGTTTCAGAACCAAATTTATCGGAACCTCACTACTACACACCCCATCATTGCGTTTTGAAGCCCAGCAGCGAATCTACAAAGCTTCGGGTGGTCTTCGACGCTTCGTGTCGTACGTCCAGTCACACTTCGCTCAATGATCAGTTACTCGTCGGCCCGACCCTCCAAGATGATATTTATTTGTTGTTGTTGCGCTTCAGACTTCATCGTTATGCCATAACAGCGGATGTAACCAAAATGTACAGGCAAGTAAAAGTTACCAAATACCAGTACATACTTTGGCGAGCTCTTCCAGATGAACAGCTTCGCACTTATCAGCTCAACACGGTCACATATGGAAAAGCCTCTGCACCATATTTAGCCATACGCAGCAGGACCATTCTATCTATCGCATCAGCTTTGTTCGACCCTCTCGGACTTGTGTCACCACTCATAATCGTCGCAAAGATCATCCTGCAGGAACTCTGGCTCGCAGGGCTTACTTGGGATGAATCTGTACCACAGCATCTTGAACTGGCCTGGAAGAAGTGCCTGGAATCATTCCAAACCATTTCGTCACTTGCTGTACCTAGATACTGCAAGCAGGTCAACCATAGCTCAATTCAATTGCACGGATTCTGCGACGCCTCGATTCGAGCATACGGCTGTTGCATTTATGTGCGGTCGGAATCTGCCTGTGGAAGCGTTGTGGCTCGTCTTCTCACCGCCAAGTCCAGAGTGGCCCCAGTCAAGAAGAAATCGCTTCCCAAACTGGAATTATGCGGAGCTCACTTGTTGGCACAAGTCTACAACAAAGTTAAGGGTCCCACTAAGTTTTATTTGGCTGTATTCATTTGCTTGGCATCTAAGGCG
>JAWNLR010000318.1:0-23026 GCA_035042205.1 Drosophila infuscata | reverse complement strand
TGTCATTTTCGGAATCAAAAACTAACTTTTTTCCTGGGTTACATCGGAATTCTCAGGCTTACCTGGTCTAACTAATCGGTTACTAACAACAATTATAGAGTTCCAAAGTAGCTGAAACTTTCCCGATGTAGTCCAAAAAAAAAACAGAACAGATTTGGAAGCGATCACGAGATCTGTAAAGGATGCTTAACAACACGTTCTTGCACTCTACACACATCTCTCGCTTCTTATTTGGGGGCTTACAACTTGTAACCGCGTTAGTGCTTGCAAGAGCTCTGCAAGTAACATTGATGCGGGACACACGATGTTGGGTGTAACACGAATGCTGCAAAAATTCTTTCTGGTAACATTTCTGCTTGCCAAAGATTCTGTCGCATCACTTCTGCTGCGAAAGATTATGATAGTAATCTGTTGCTGTTGCTGTTACTGCTGCGTGCCTGCTGCGGGCCTCACGTTGGTGGTAGTAGGCTGCAGCTGTTGTTGTTGCTGTAGCCCCACGTTGGGCGCCAAAAATTCTTGTAGCACTGGAAGTTGCTAGCTCTGGCCCCACGTTGGGCGCCAAAAATTCTTGTAGTAGTAGTAGTAGTAGTAGTTTGGTTGTATTAGCTATCTCTGGCCCCTGGTTGGGCGCCAAAAATTTTAGAGTAATGTAAGTTGCGAGCTAACTGGCTGTTGATGAATAAGTGTCCGTATTTCGTAACAATAAAAAATGTTAAGGACATTTGCACTTCTTGCCGACTTCTTCATTTGCCGGATATAGTCAACCGATCGGGACCCTTCAACGAACTAGCTCTGTTCGGGAATGTGGGCGGGGTTTTGCTGCTATATCTCGACATACTACTTGAATTTTATTTATAAGGTCCCTAAAAGCCCTGTTGGGGAATATGTGAATGCATGGACCATTCCGGTCAATCAACGCAAAAAAATTCAAAACAAAATTAATAATCAAACCAAAAAGGGGAAATGGGATAAATGGTAAATGAAGGGGTAAACGAAAAATGAAGGGGGAGGGAACCAAGGATACGACTGTAGCCAGGACGGTGGTGTGGTCTAGGTGTCATCCGACGCACACCTTCTGCACCCAACCCGACCATGACCTGCAAGGGTAAATGTAGTTGCAGATCCCCATATGTGCAAATTACCTCATTTTAGTTTTACGACTCCATGACTAGGAAGAACACCAAATTTAAACTCTCATGATTTTAAACTTTCAAACGTCATAATTTTTTTTTTTTTTAATTCCAGCATAATTCATTTTTTTTAGCCTAAACTTAATATTATCGGGGGTTTGCATGACTGTGTCATGGTAACATGTTTACAGAATTGCAGGTATTAGATTAGGGGGGCTGAATGCTTAAATCTAAGAATTGAGAAGTTGCTAAACGTTGCTTAAATTTGATTTTTTTTTTTTTATTTAGTTATATTTATGGATTTATTTTTTATCAGTGTATTTTGTTCAAATTTCGCTAAACCTAATTTTCTTTAAAATCTTATAATTTCATTTGCATTTTATTCATTCCGGTAAATTTATAGTTTCTGATTTAATTCATTTAATTTTTATTTATTTTTTTTTTTTTAACTATACTTAAAATATTTTTTTCAGTGTAATTCCAAATCTTGTTGGCTTTCTAATTAGTTAAATCTATTTTTTTTTTGTTTGTCTTGTTTTCGAATCAATTCATTTTTCACTGCTGTGGATAAAGGTGTATTTTTTTCAGTGTATATTCTTTTTTTGGCGGAAACTGGAGCGAAGAAGCAGCAGTTTCTTTTTAACAGAGCTGTTAACAGTGTTGCTCTTCTCGTCGATATATCGCACGAGGGCGGTATCGGCTGATCGTTGGGCGCGCATTCTAACTTTCAAATAATAAATTAAATGGACTATGGGGCCATTACAAGGGGCACTGAACAAAAAAATTATATATGTATATGACAGCAGCCTATGAGCACTTAATATAGATTATTATATATTTTAATTCTTATGATATACATTTAACGATACAATTTTTCTTTGTTCTTTGTACTATTCCTCACTCCCTTCACATCGAGCAAAAAAATTGTTTCGTATTGTTTTTCGTTTTAATTACTTCACTAGTTGATATTGTTTGTCGTCTGCAGGTTATATCCGAATTCCGGGGGATGATAACAGCAAGAGTGTGGCCTCCATTCCTCTGGTTGTGTGCATCCGCGATCGAAGTTGTGCATCTTTGGAAGTAGTCTTCTGGTGGGGCTTCTGAGGCCATATTAAGTGGTGGCACGTCGAAGGCTTTAGCTTCTGCAGTTAAGGTTAAGGCCGGACATTCATGTTACGTGATTGTGCTTTGGCTCCTTTTATTATACATGTAGTTTTTTTTCCCTTGTTCGGTATTGAAACTTCAGTTGTTTAATGTGTTTAATTGCTTAAAATGTTATATAAATTGTATAGTCCTTAGGCTTTTTGGTGGGCACCGGGGCCACGTGACAGGCGACAAATTTGTCGCAAACGGTTAGCAACTACAAATTCTTATTTTGTTTTACTGACCGTCAAGGAAACCTATAGCGAGTTCGCGACTGTATCTTCGTCTGCGTTCGTTACTTATGCGTTCGTTACTGCATGTTAGCTAAAATATAAATTTCGAGAACGATACAAATTTGTGTGTGTGTTACGGAAAATATCCTATTTTTATGGAAGAGTGTTTCCTTAACCAAATTTAGTGATTGTAGCCTTAAAATGCTGGCCTGATTGACAGTTTGTTTGAGGGGCACAGACAAGTATACTATCCTGGTTTTAAGGCCAATAACAAAACAGGTCGATCGGTGCTATTTCATAGTTCATATAATTTTGATAAATTTTTTGTTTTGAAACCCTCAAGCCATTAAAAATGTGAAAAATTGTATAATGGTGCGAAATTTGTGCGAAAGTGTGTAACATGCAAAAATATGTGTTTATTATTATTATTTATTTATATATTCGTGATAATATGATTTAAAAGTTGCCAAAGTTTTGAGTAGGTATGTTTATTTATTATTGATCATCAAAATAAAGCGACCGGAGCAATGTAAAATAGCTCATTGAAGTACTAAGTATCTAAAAGAAAAGATAGGTAAAAGTTTGCTATTTTTTGTAAAAGCCTTTGTTCTTACTGCTGCAAAGCTTTCAAGAGATAAAGTTGAAAACTTAAAGGCTGTTATTCTTACAGGACGTTGACTACAAAGTATCATAAATTCTAAGCTTTTACGGAACTCTTTGTTGTATGGCATTTTGGATGTTCCTTCCCAGCCGCAATTATAAAGATGATAAGCCGTGATTGTTGACTATAAGAAAATGGAAAAATAAAAATCTGCTTTTGAAATTTATTAAGCATTTTGTGACCCTAGCTTAAAAGGTATTGGAGATACAGGCTTTTTGTCTGACGCGGGCACAGATAAGTATATGTTTCATGTTTTAATTATCTTGCTTTAAGAGAAGGGTGCGCTACGGATTGTCTATCCGCTTGGCGGGAATTGCACAAAACCAAAATACAAGAAATTTACTGTGATTTACTGTATTCCTTTATGTGACTGTTTACAAATTACTGTGCATGTTAGCACTTTGTTCACACAAGATTTTGTAAATGAGCAAGTCACTAATACAAAAGTATTTTTAAAGATTTATTTTCTTATAATTAATATTATTATTTTTGCAGCTTTACATACACATATAGTATTATTATTATTTTTCCCTCAATATTCTTACATAAATATCACATTACTAAATTTGCCTAAGGTAAATAGAATGTCCGCTTGCATAATGAGTCTGCTCTATAATAAACAGTCTTAAAGAGATCGAAGGAAAAATAAAGAATTCAGAAAATCAGAAAGGAGTTTTGATAGATAGCGACAAATTACACTTTAGTTAGGCAACTAGCCAAATTCTGCAGAGCCCCGACAAGTACTCTTTTGTGTACGTGGATATGTAAATTATTCTTTTTAAACTTTTTATTTATAATTCAAGTTCGATACTTAAATTCTTATAGGCTACACTTATTAAATACATTTGTTTCATACATTTATATTCTTTGCTCTGTTGTGTAATTAATTATTCAATTGTACGATTAAATACAAATGCTACAGTAGATATTATTTAGCGCTGAGGAGTATCCAAAATGAGGAGTTTATTATAATTGATGATGCACACCACAATGGTGGATTGTAGAGCTGGAACGATCTGTTCGCAGCCAACGCCGAAACGGAAAGGGAAGCAGCCAAAACCCCGTGAGACCAAGAGTCCCGAAAAGGGGAAATGCCAAATATCAGTGTGACCAAGTGTCCCGAAACAGGGAAAATGCCAAATATCCGTGTGACCAAATGTCGCTGACCGCTGGGTACGCCATAACGAGTGCGCTGCATCAGCGAAATGTGGTCGAGGCGGGAGCGAATGTTTTATTGTTAACTACTCCCCCTCAAAAGTGCGATCGTCCCCGAACGCATTAAGGCTTTCCACCGGGTCTTTTTAGTTGGCGGGTGTCGTGTTATCGTCCTTCACGTTCTGTATGAAGCTCAGGTTCCCCTTGTCGAGGAGGTGCAGATACGAGCAGCTAAGGATTTCGCTGTGGCCGGTTATGTTCATCAACGGGGAGGCCACAGCTCCAGGTAAGCGGCTTCGGATATCATTGCGATTCGTAAACCTTGAACCGTTTATCAAAGCGTGGTGGTTGGACGTGATGTTCTGGGAGCAGGGTAATTTTCTTACAGCGACTCTCAACACTAGGATACTCAGTGATAAAATTAATTACGTTTACAGATTGTGAGATCTTAATATTAGGACACTAGTGATTGTATTATTCGTGATTTGGTTAGTGAATATGGATTCTAGATTGGCATGGTCAAGAAAGCTGAGATTTACTGTATTTAATTTCGAAAGGGTGATTGTGAGTAAGATGTTATTAATTTCTGTCATTAACATTCGGTTAACAAGGTTTCGTATAGGTGAGCCGTGTCGAAAAGATTATTCTCCGCGGTGTTTAACAAGTTGTTTACCTTGTCTGTGAGCTGGTTTATTTGCTTCTATTTGTTGTGTTAATAACTATCTGTCTATTGCCTTCATCTATTAGTTTTTACTCATTATGTCTTATGTTCTGGACGTCACTAGCATCTGGGGTCCCCACTACTACCTTGAGGACTGAACCTAAGAAGTCTTCCTATGGTGTACATTTATGGCAGACAACAGGTCCTGGCTTTTATCGTAGGTTATCCTTGTGGACCACCCCCCCTTAATAAGAACCGTTGTCCCCAAGTCGGCTTCTATCCTTTTTTCAAGGCACAATGGGGTGAGTTTGTTACCTAATCTCCTATTGGTCTTTAGGAGAACTTTTTCTCCAACCTCGAACACCCTGTTCTGTCTTTCCCGGTTGAATCTCTTGTTCTGCATTATTTGGGCTTTTTGGATTTTGTCGGTAATATCCTGGCACAAGCTCGGCGTTGCGTTGTATAATATTTCGCACGGTTTTCTGCGGGTAACGGAGTGCACCGACCTATTGTATTCCGTTCTGGCCTGGAGGATGAGATCAACTGTGTTTTCTATCCCCCTTTGCAGCTTAATGCATCTCGCTATGTCTAGTAGGGTACTATGAAAACGCTCAACTTAGCCGTTCGACGTGCTGTGGAGTGGTGGGGCGTTGACGACGTTGACGCCGAAATTGTTCAATAGGGCAGTTATGGTCTCAGACTTGAACGTTGGTTCGTTGTCGCAGTAGACCTGTTTTGCGTGCGGAAAGATATTCATTAATACTAAAAGGGGTGTTTTTACATCCTCAATAGTTCTTGATGATATGAGCTGCGTTACAGCGAACTTGGAGAATTTGTCTACGCACGTCAAGAAAAATTTTTTATCAGTGGAGAAAATGTCAATGTGTAGCATTTCTCCTATGGATGAGGGAACTGGTGTTTTCCCAAGTTCCTGCTTTTTCGGGTGCCTGTCGTACTTTGCTTGTGAGCAAATTTTGCAGTTTAGGACTACCTCCTTTGCGATTTGACCTATTTTCGGAAAATAGTAATCCGACAGGACCTGCTTAATATTCTCTTGGGCTGCTCTATGAGCGCGATTATGTTCTGTTGTTACTATTTCTCTTCTGTCATTATGATCGAAGATATCGGTAACGAGGAATTTGCAATGCCAGAATTTTGTGGTTGGGAAGCATTTTACCAGTTCGTGTTGTATCTGTGCTAGGGTATGGAGGTCACAGTGGATTGCATTCACCACGTTTGGGTTGACTGCAACCTTGATTTGGTTGATGAGGGAAGTGTCATCGGTAAAGTTAATTATATGGCGGGTTTTTTCTCCAAATAAAATGAAGTTTCGTTTTAATGGGAATTTTGCTGCTTCCAGGACAATCTGGTTCCTGAAACAGTTTGCCGGTTTCTCTGTGGATTCAATTGTGTATGTTAGGGATGCCTCGCTATGAATGGTGGCCACATCGGAATCGGCGTTGTCGTTCTCAAGCGCGTTAATGCTCTGACGAGACAGAGCATCTGCAACGTGATTCTCCTTTCCGGGTTTGTAGAACATGTGGGCGCCTACTTCATCGATGCGTGCCTTCCAGCGTTTGATCATTGCATTGGGATTTCCCTCCGAGACCGCGAATGTGAGTGGCTGGTGGTCCGTGTAGATGTTGATGTCCCTTGCTCCGTACAGGTATTGGCGGAGTTTTGCTAGGGCCCAAACTATGGCCAGCAGTTCCCGCTCGTTGGTTGCGTAATTAATTTCGCAGTCCTTGAGTGTCCTGGATATCATTGTTATGGGGCGACCGGCTTGGGACAGGACCGCTCCGATGCCGTATGCTGAGGCGTCAGTAGTCAGGTCAAAGGGTTTTTCGTAGTCAGGGTACATTAGAATTACGTCTTCCGACGCAAGTATGCTTCTAAGCTTTTCAAACGCGTTGCGTTGCACTTCGTTAAGCTGAATAGGTATTTTTTTTTATTTGTATTTACTTACAGACCCATTGTCTCCCTTGAGGATGTCTGCAAGGGGTTTTGCTATAGATGCGAAGTCTTTCACAAAGCATCTGTAATAGCTGGCCATTCCTGGGAATGATCTGACTGCAAAAAGGGACTGTGGTTCAACATAATGTTGGATTGCTTTCACTTTTTCAGGGTCCGTTCTGGCGCCATTGTTCGTCACAATGAAACCAAGATACTCGACACTTGTTTGGAAAAATTTAGATTTTTCCTGTGAAATCCTCATGTTAGCGTCGTGCAGACTCTTAAGCACCCAATCGACATGCTGAACATGTTCGGTTTCGTTGCTTGAAAATATGATGACATTTATTTGGTGGTAGCCCGATTTCAGGTCTAGTGTTGTGAAGTACTTGGCTTTCCCCAGATTTGCCAGTATCATGGAAATGTTTGGCATTGGGTACTTGTCAGCAACTGTTTTTTGGTTAAGTTTTCGAAAGTCTATTACTAAACGTTTCTTTTTTCTGCCATCTTCGTCGACACCCTTTTTGTCGACGACCCAAATAGGGTTATTATATGGCGATTTCGATTTCTTAATGATGCCGTCTTTCAGTAAACTCTGTACTTCTGTGGCAACGAAATCGGCTACATCCATCAGATATGGGTATAGTTTAGAATATATCGGCTCATTGTCCGTTGTCCGAATTGTGGCAACGACAACCGTGTTGTAGGGCAGCGACTCGTTAGGGTGCGCAAATGCCTTTTTATTGCTGTTTAGCATTTTCAAGAATTTTTCTCTCACTTCGGGTGGAGCATCCGTACCCATTGTTTGGGTAAGGTTAACATTAGCACAACTGTGGTACTGTATTTTTTCGGATATAGTGCCGAACTTTAGTTCGCTTTTTTTTTAAGTCGAGGGACGCGCCCATCTGCGTTAGCAGGTCGAGACCGATAATTCCGTCGAAGGTGCTTAAAGTTTTTAATATAAAAAAGGTGGTATTCACTCCAAACAGTGGCAACTGGCACTTGTGAGAAATGCCATTTGACCCATGGATGGAGTGAATCGTGAACGGGGCGTTTACCGGGGTGACATTTTGGAGCCATTTGTGTGGCTTAATATAGTTTTTCGACGCACCCATGTCGATAAGTAGTTTGACGTTTTTCCCCGCTACTCTGCGCCATATGAATGGTAGCAGGGATCTTCCCCTAAAAAATTTACGTTGTCGCGTTCGACGTCCGACTCCGTCTGGTCTTCTATTTCGGCCTCGGAGACCGCTTCGTCGTAGGCTGTGGTAATCCGATCGGTGCTTGCCGTAACGTGGTCCACTCTCTGCCCCGTCGATCCTGTCATTCGGTCCGAATTATTCGATCTTTGCCTGTATTGGTTGGGTTTGCCTGGGCCGGAGGATTTTTGGTAATATGTCCTTTGCTTGAATTTGGATGAGGACGGGTCTACCTCCATAGGTTCCGGTTTTTCGTCGTTGTGTTTAGTATAGTTCTGTCGGTGTTGACTTTTGCCCCCCTGTTTGAAGAATGGACTTTTATTCTGTTCAGGCTGGCCGCTCTGGTGGTCAAATGTTCTTTTTTGTATTTGACTTCCCGACTGTCGCGACCTGTCTTCCATGCTTCTAGCATAGTTTGTCGCAAAGTTGTACCTGTCGTGGTTTGCCTGCACTTCCTGGGCCAACGCCAGAGCCGAAGGCAGATCAGGAGGGTGTGCAGCAAACAGTACGTCGGTTAAGTTTCGTCTTAGTCCTGAAATGAATACCCGTAGGGCATCACCCCTGAACTTTTCGCACATGCCTCTTGCTAACCCTTTTTCATATGACATGTTAACCTTGTTGGTCAACAAGGTGAGTTTTTTTTCTACCTCATCATAGTACTCTAACAAAGATAGGCTCCCCTGCCTGAGGGTACCCATCTCCTGCTCTATGATGTGTATTGGGCGCTTGTCGCTAAACATGAAGTCTAGTCTAGCGATAATAGCCTCAAAGTTTAGGGCGGTGTTGAATGAAGCTAAAGATGCGTCAGCAGATCCCTTTTTTTTATTACGGATCATGGCGACGGCTTGGTAATGTCGCTCGCTTCCGTTGTATTTTTCAAAAATTTTGTACGTATTTTTGGCTGCCTGTCGCCAGGCCACGTATGACTCTTGAGTACCCTGGAATTCGGTTAGGCTCTTCACCATGTCTAAAGATATGTCACACGAGACGCCGTCTAGTATTTCCACGTCTTGATACACGTAAATCTGAGGTGTGGGTATTTGTGAGTTGTGCGGGTCACGGGTTAAGCCGTCGAACTGTGCCTGGATCTCTTCCCTCAGGGCTTTTTCCCTTTGTCGGTAATTCTCGGCCTGAGCTGCCAACGCGGCGTCTATAATGGCACGTAATTGTGTGGGATCCATGTTTGAGGACTGTTCGTAAGTATGCCTGGACGATGGTTCTCTACCAACTAGCTCTCTGTCGGATACTTTAATGCCCTCAATACCACTCACTAGACGAAGGTAAACACTGTCGTCGCTGTCGGTATCTGAGGAACTACCACTCATTAGGAAACCGAACACTAATCGACATTTTTATTTTACGGAAGGAGGTACTTATTTATAAGATTTTATATATTTTTGCCAAGGATCCATAATTCACTAAACATATCACTTACATGACTTTCTTGCTAAATTAATTCCAGCGGTGATCGACGCTCCTTGTCCTTGCTGAGTGTTTCGTTGTTTTTTTTTTTTGTATTTACAACTTGATTGCAATGTTTTATGCGCTTTTCTTTGATTTTTGTTTATATTATTTTTTTTTATTGTGGGTTGGTTTTTTATATATTTTTTTACGTTGGGCGCCAATTATTCTTTTTAAACTTTTTATTTATAATTCAAGTTCGATACTTAAATTCTTATAGGCTACACTTATTAAATACATTTGTTTCATACATTTATATTCTTTGCTCTGTTGTGTAATTAATTATTCAATTGTACGATTAAAAACAAATGCTACAGTAGATATTATTTAGCGCTGAGGAGTATCCAAAATGAGGAGTTTATTATAATTGATGATGCACACCACAATGGTGGATTGTAGAGCTGGAACGATCTGTTCGCAGCCAACGCCAAAACGGAAAGGGAAGCAGCCAAAACCCGTGAGACCAAGAGTCCCGAAAAGGGGAAATGCCAAATATCAGTGTGACCAAGTGTCCCGAAACAGGGAAAATGCCAAATATCCGTGTGACCAAATGTCGCTGACCGCTGGGTACGCCATGACGAGTGCGCTGCATCAGCGAAATGTGGTCGAGGCGGGAGCGAATGTTTATTGTTAACTTGTATGTATTTATGTATGTACAGTGACGACAAGCTTATTTTGGACGGTGTCTAGCAAAAATTTTTATTGCCTGCCATAAAATAATTATACATTATTTTTCAAAAATTCCAAAGACCCATGGCAGGTACATGTATTGACCACCGAAATGAATATATGACCCTAATAAACTGGGATTTCCCCACCCGTTAGGTCGGGTTATGTAAAAAAGGACCGCTATATAGGATGAAAGGTTATTTCGGACGGTTACATTATGGACACCTGGGTGCCATAAGACCGGGATTTTTCTACCTAAAGTTGAATTTTTTCGGTATAAATAGACCAATCCTTCGTAGTCAAATTAGTTATATCCTGCACCTCGGGCGCAACAAGCCAACAAGGACTATGGGCAAACGGACTTCCATTGAGCAACGGGAAATCGTTCTGGAACACTTAAAAATTTGATATTCATATCGCTAAATAGCTAAAATGGTCAATCTAAACTCCTCAACTGTATTCTACATCATTTAGAGTTTCGTCGACGAAAATCGGACAGAGGACAAGGGCGGAATGGCACCAAACCCGATTTTCACCAAGCAGGACGAGATTTCAAGGGGAAATCTTAAGCTATCGGCTCAAAAACTGACCCAATAGGTGCAGGATGAAATAAGGAAAAAATTCAGTGTGGAAACTGTGCTGCAAGTTCTGCACAACCATGACTTTAATGCCCGAGAACAATGGAAAAAGAAATTTGTAAAAGTAAAAATATAGGGTCTAGGATGACGTTCGTCAAAATCCACTTGGACAAGGATTTGGAGTTCTGGAACACAGTCATATTTGAATATGAGTACAAATTCGAAATTTTTCGCCAGGACGGATGGAATTAAGTGTGGCGATACTCCAATACTGAGCTAAATCCCAAACACATAAAGGCAATAGTCAAGCACGGCGGAAGAAATGTTTTGGTATGGGCATCTATCTCGGCAGCCGGTGTCGGAAACTTGTTGATAATTGAAACAACAATGGACAGGAATGTGTACTTCGATATACAAAAGAAAAATTTACAAGGTGCCCAGAGGCTGGAAACCGAAGTACTTTCCGGATCGACCAGGACAACGACCCCAAGCATAAGTCCGGAATAGTACAGTCCTGGCTTATCTGGAACTGTCCCCACATCATAATTTCACCGGCCCAGCCTCCAGACTTAAATGTTATTGAAAATTTGTGGGCTCTGCTGGAAAATAACATCCGGAATCACATATATCCCGCAAACAAGATCTCAAAAATGTTCTGCTGGAGGAGTGGAGCAAGATCAGCCCAGAAACTACCCGGAAGCTGGTATCTTGCATGAAAAATAGGTTAAGGGAAGTTGATAAGGCTAAAGGATATCATACTAAGTATTAACATCCTTATTTAAGTTTTTATACGCCAAATATGTAACTTTTTTAAGACTGTCCGAACCAAGCTTGCAAATGTATTTTGGATATGTTCTCAGTTTTTGACTAATTTTAATTAAATAATTAATGTTTTTATAAAAACTAAAGTTCCTTTTTCAAATGTGATATACCATTAAACAAATTGGCATTTCAACATTTTGCGTTTTTTTCCTTGTTTAAACTTTATAGTAGCTTAAAATTTTAGTTAGACACTTGTAGCAGTAGTATTAGTAGTAGTCGAAGTTTGGTTGTATTATCTATTTCTGGCCCCTGATTGGGCGCCAAAAATTTTAGAGTAATGTTAGTTCGAGCTAACTGGCTGTTGATGAATAAGTGTCCGTATTTCGTAACAATAAAAATTGTTAAGGACATTTGCACTTCTTACCGACTTCTTCATTTGCCGGATATAGTCAACCGATCGGGACCCTTCAACGAACTAGCTCTGTTCGGGAATGTGGGCGGGGTTTTGCTGCTATATCTCGACACACTACGTGAATTTTATTTATAAGGTCCCTAAAAGCCCTGTTGGGGGATGTGTGAATGCATTGACCATGCCGGTCAATCAACACGAAAAAAATTCAAATCAAAATTAATAATCAAACCAAAAAGGGGAAATGGGATAAATTGTAAATTAAGGGGTAATGGAAAAATTAAGGGGAAGGGAACCAAGGATACGACTGTAGCTAGGACGGTGGTGTGGTCTAGGTGTCATTCGACGCACACCTTCTGCACCCAACCCGAACATGACCTGCAAGGGTAAATATAGTTGCAGATCCCCATTTGTGCAAATTACCTCATTTTAGTTTTACGACTCCATGACTAGGAAGAACACCAAATTTAAACTCTCATGATTTTAAACTTTCAAACGTTATAAGTATTTAATTCCAGCATAAATGATATTTTTTTCTAAGCTTAATATTATCGGGGGTTTGCATGACTATGTAACATGTTTACAGAATTGCAGGTATTAGATTAGGGGGGCTGAATACTTAAATCTAAGAATTGAGACGTTGGTAAACGTTGCTTACATTTGAATTTTTTTTTTTTTTTTGTTTCTTTTATTTAGTTATATTTATGGATTTATTTTTTTTTTTTCAGTGTATTTTGTTCAAATTCCGCTTAACCTAATTTTCTTTAAAATCTTATAATTTCATTTGCATTTTATTCATTCCGGTAAATTTATAGTTTCTGATTTAATTCATTTGATTTTTTTTTTATTTTATTTTTTTTTTTTTTAACTATACTTAAAATTTTTTTCAGTGTAATTTCAAATTTGTTTGGCTTTCTCATTAGTTACATCTATTTTTTTTGTTTGTTTGTCTTGTTTTCGAATCAATTCATTTTTCACTGCTGTGGATAAAGGTTTATCGGTATGTGTATTTTTTTTCAGTGTATATTTTTATATATGTATGTATGGGATTCTATAGTATTTATTTATTTTTTTGAGAGGGAGGATTACTTTACATATTATTGCCGAATTTGGTTGTTTTATTATTTTTTTTCTTCCATGACGGTTTCACGTCAATTAGTAATACCAAGGCAGAATATGAAGAGCGGCATTAAATTTGCAAGAGTTAACAACAAATCATCAACAACAAAGAGAACGGAGAGCAAAAGCTTTAGAGCTTCATTATGATCTGAGCTTACGCTCACGCTCGTTTTAGCTCGCTCTCTCTCTCTTTGTTCTTTTCGCTTTGTCCACACGTGCACAAGCCTGCGCTGGCGGGTACAGTGGGACAAATCGTAATATCACTCACCCAAATTATTCCACGATGAAGGCCTTCCCGTGTGGTGTTGTTGTTGTTATTTTTATTGTTGTTGTTGTTGTTGTTGTATGGGTAGGGGGCTTGGTTTTGATATTTAATTTAAAACAAATGATTTGTATGGAAAAGTTTCGTTTTTAACATATTCACTCTTTTCCATTTATGCACACTGTACACCGTTTTCTTTACCGTTTTACACTTTGCTCACAGCGAACGAAATTGATTCGAGCAACCAAAACAAAACAAAAACAAAACAACTGTTGTACTTATACCTAACAATGTTTTTTTTTTTTTTTGTCACTTAGATTTTAATTTTGAGGGTTATTATATATTATATTATTATTGAATTTATTAATTTTCAGGTCTTCTGCGCCGTCGGCAGCAGGGCTTTTTGGTTTTGATTGTGTTTGGGATTGTTGTTAAGGTCACTGCACTATTGTTTTTTGTAGCGTTCTTTCTACTTGGGGGGTTGCATTTATCAATATATATACATATAGTTTTATATATATTATTTATATTTATTTATATATTTATATATATATATATATATATATATGTATATGTGTGTGTATGTACATATATATACCAAATTTTGGATTTTTACTGTTTTTTTTTTTTGTTTTTTCACGCACACACACCCACACACAGTAAAACTGAACGGCTACTTGGAGGCTCCAGAATTGCCAGCTTCTTATCCAGCCATCTGATCCTGTTCCTTGCGATCGTTTTTGGACTGGAATCCTGGTCTTCTAATAATTTTTCTAACAATGAAACCATGTTCCGAAGAACAATTAGATGTGCGCTAAATTCAAAATTTGCCGCGAAATATTTACCTGGTTCAAACGAAAGCTTGCAACGCCAATTATTGCGGAAAAGCAATGACACTTTAAGCCGTGGATGGCTTAAAAAAAATGTCGATTTGCTTTCCTCCCGTGCCAGTGTTATAATTTTAACAATTATAAATTTGGCTGGACACGTCTTTATGCTCCTGGACCTTCATTCGAAAAGGCGGAAGCTGGAGCGAAGAAGCAGCAGTTTCTTTTTAACAGCGCTGTTACCAGAGCTGTTAACAGTGTTGCTCTTCTCTTCGATATATCGCACGAGGGCGGTATCGGCTGATCGTTAGGCGCGCATTCTAACTTTCAAAAAAAAACTTTCGATTTAAATTTAATGGACTATGGGGCCATTACACCACCAGATAATTCTGGCGACTACCAAGAGTCAGATTAGCTGGAATTAGCTTCGAATATCTTTGGCATGGTAAGTTCCTATTTCTCTCCCTTGTAGGTTTTCTAGCAAATAGAAGGCATTTCCAATCTTCTTTTTAATTCGGCATTTTGTAAATTGTGAGGCGAGTTTTTTGTTAAAATTGTGACGAAAACTACTCAAGTTAAAATTTCGTCGAAACACTTCTTGCCCTTCTCGGAATGAAACGGGTTTAGATCTCAAATTATACTGATTTCTGTTCCGCTCATACGCTTCTTTACAGTTTGTCTTGATTTGATCCCTTAGCAATGCTAATGTGTCTTTTCTGGCTAAATTCACTGGCTCTTCTAATAAGGACAGATTCTTTAGTAATTTATAGTCGTCGCCATGAGTAATCATATCTAGACCAAATAACGCCTTATACGGTGAGCATCCTAACGATTGGTGCAATGAAGAACGGAGTGCACAAGAAATCTGAGTAAGATAAACATCCCAATCTCTTTGATCGATTCGAATATACGATCTAATTGCCGCCAATAAGGAACGATTTACTCGCTCAGCTGCATTGCTCTGAGGCGAATAAAGAGCAGTAAACATGTGACGAATGCCATGTTTGGTCATAAACGCTTCGAATTCCTTAGCTTTAAATTGAGATCCGTTGTCGCTGATTACAGTCTCGGGGACTCCAAAACAATGAAAAATGTGCTTGAGTAAAAACTCTGTAATTGCTTTAGTATTAAATTTCTTAAGTGGACATAACCAGTGATATCGACTAAAATGATCAAGGACTATCAGCAGGCCAATATGACCCTTCTTACTCCGAGGATATGGACCAAGTATGTCTATGTACAGCTTCTGAAAAGGCCGACATGACACGCTTTGCTCTCCCATTGGAGGGCGAAGAATCGTATTAGGAGCCTTAGTCTCCTTACACTTGTCACATTCTCTAATAAAATTGCGAACATCTCTGGACAATCCTGGCCAAAAGAGATTTCTACGCAACCGTTCAATTGTCTTCTGTATTCCTCCGTGGGCCGACAAGACATTATCATGGGCTCGACGAATTGTACACAATCGAAGACCTTCTGGTATCCACAATTTCCAAGCCCGTGATTCCTGTACAGGATCTCCGGTTACATGTTCAGTACGAATATAGACGAATTTGTCTATTACCCGTACATCAGGAAATTTACCCGGATCCGATTCAATTTTTTTCTTTAAATCCTGATAACTTGGATTTAAAAATTCTGGGGACTCGAGATCTATTTGTGGACCTTCCAACTCTATACTAATTATTTCCTCTTCGCATATTCGAGAAAGCGCATCGGGAACAATGTGATCCTTACCTTTGCGATGAGAAATCTTAAACTTATAGGACTGCAACCGAAAAACCCACCGAGCTAGCCGACCAGATACATTTTGTTGTCTTCGGAGCCACATTAAACTGGAGTGATCAGTGACCACTTCAAATTCTTGAAGCTCAAGGTAGCAACGAAATTTTTCGATTGCCAAAATTACAGCCAGACATTCCCGTTCCGTAACACTGTAATTCCGTTGTGCTCTCGACAATTTCTTCGACATAAATGCTATTGGTAGTTCCTCGTTGTTTTCTCCTAGTTGGACAAGTACAGCACCAATACCATAGTCGCTTGCATCACAATGCAAATAAAATTTTTTCTCAAAATTTGGATTATGCAAAACTGGGGCAGACGTCAGTAATATTTTTAATCTATCCATTGCAGCTTGAGCTTCGACTGTCCAATTAAACGTTTTTTTCGTCGACAGCACTTCTGAAATGGCGAATGTTTCTTCTGCAAAGTTTGGAATGAACTTTCTGTACCAACCGCATACTCCTAAGAATCCTCTGACTTGTTTGAGGTTTTTGGGAGTTGGCCAGTTACGAATGCAGGAGATTTTTGATGGGTCTGTAGAGACTCCACCACATCCTATTACAAAGCCTAGATAATTGATTTTTGTAACACAAAACTGACTCTTTGCCAAGTTCAAGGTGAGATTAGCCTTTCTAAACTGCTCTGCTAATCTTATCAATACTGAAAGATGTTGCGAAAAGGTTTCCGAAACTATACACAGGTCGTCAATGTAGCCAAACACACAGTAACGCAGATCAGGAGGAATGAGATCATCCATCAGGCGACACATTGTGGAGGGAGCATTACATAGCCCAAACGGCATTACGGTAAATTGGTAGAGTGGTCTTCCAGGAACTGTAAAGGCCGTTAGAGGTTTTGAATCCTCGGACAGTTTAATTTGCCAATATGCGTCCTTTAAATCTAATTTGGTTATTAGGTTAGCTTTTGGAAGTCTCGCGAAAATACCGTCGAGGTTCTGCAAAGGATATGCATCCTTTTTCGTAACATCATTTACTTTGCGAGCATCTAAACACAATCGTACTTTATTGGGCTTAACTACCAATCGCATAGGCGAGCTCCACGGACTTTTGGACGGCTCAATCACCCCCAACTGTATCATGCGATCTATCTCTGCGTACATGAGTTTCTCAACAGCAGGACTAACCGGATAATATCGTTGTTTGATTGGCTTCGCATCCCCGATATCAATATGATGCTTGATTAAAGAGGTGCGTCCTAGACCTTGTTTTTCGTAATTGGGAAATAATTCCACAACCGACTCTAGTTGTAATAATTCACGATCGGACAACGGGTATTTTAAATTTTCTGTATTGTCCGTTTCTACCGGCGGACCAGTTATAGAAGAAATTACTCCTGGGGCGAGATTGAAAATTCGCCAAAAGTCAATTCCTAATATTAAGTTATGCACGATAGAGGGTATGACGTATAATTCTATGTCTTTTGCTTGCCCATTATATACCATACGCACTATTAATGTTCCAAGCACATTGTGACTTTTTCCATCTGCGGTTTTTACGTGCGAGGTTATTGGTTTGTATTGGGGATATTGACAAAACCTTGTTTTAGCTAACTCGGAACCTATACAGCTGATATTTGCGCCGGTGTCTAATAAGCCTAACTCTTCATAGTCTAAGAAAGAAACCTTTGCATAGCTACGCCTATCGTTGCTATTCTGGAAAACCGTAGCGATTAGTAATCTTCGCTTCTTTTTCAGCATCCCTATATGCTTTCTTCGCCGGCAAGTATTTCTGCGGCACGCTTTTGATTCGCTTGAAAATATCCTATTCCTAACTTCTATATAATTACGTAATCTTTCATGATATGGCTTAAAACGAATTCCATGTTCTATTAAGATACTAGCAGGTTCAGATACCGATACATCGGGAACCTGTAGATCTTCACTTATTTTGGAGGCATCCGGTTGTTGTAGGCTGCCCCCTTCTTTCGGTTTTCCGAAAGCCGTTGGCATGTTTGACATTGTGGCTTGTAAACATTTGGGGTACCACATCCATAACAAAACACGCGTCTATCCGCAAGACAATCCTCCCATCTATGACCTTGTTTTTCACAATTCCAACAGACAATTTTCGAGGTAACTTTGTCAATCGCGGCAACTTCCTCGATTTCTTCAGGCTCAGCAGCATGTTCTTGGTCTGGTTCTTCCAGAGACTAAACACGATAACCACCTGGTTCTCGGGGTTTTAATGGGGCTGGTCTGATTCGACCGATTTCTCGAAGAAAATTTTCTCGCTTTTGCACCAATCTTCGCAAATGAGCTGTAGAATAAATTTCTTCAAAAAGCAATCTTTCTTTAATTTCAGGCAACAAATTATTCTGCACTATTTCAATTAATTCATCTTCTACAATACTAGAAGGTAATCTATCCATTAATTGACAAATACTTTCATAGAAGCTTTCAAAATTTTCGCCTGGTTTTTGTTTACGAGCTCGAATTTGCTCGCGAATTTCATTGTTAGTACGACTTTCTCTATATTGGGCTCGTATAGCTTTACAAAACTCAGTCCAATTCCGACTTTCCGCTTGCTTGTGGTAGCGCCAGTACCAATCCCTAGCCTTTCCGATTAAAAGCAAATGGATATTACGCCCTAAAGATTCAAAATCGCCTTGTAAGTTTTCTATGGTCAATATTTTAACTCGATATAAAAACTCTTCGACCGACAATCCTTGTGAGGTTCCATCAAAATGTACACCCCATTTTTGCATCACGTCTGTAACTTTGTACGGTAGGAAACCCTTGCTACTATTAAAGGAACCACCAAGGTTGCTTGGAGGGGTAGGCATTTCTTCTGCAGATACTATACGATCCGCATTCAATGGCCTTGGCATATTTGCTAGCAATCTGCTAACCGTCTGCTCTACAATATCCTGAACGCTTTGTAGAGTAATTACAGGTGGGGAGGTTGGCGACGTGGACGACCTTGTTTTCGCGCTGGTCTATTACCAATTTGCAATTCCGGTTGTTGTCTTTGTCGACCTTCGGCTTGATGTGTGCTATGGCTCACATCTCCCGCTGCGATATTCACACTACTATTTTCCAGCGATTGAGCTCCTACAAGATCTGATTCTTGGGGTAGAACATCTCTTCTCGCTTTTCCAACAGCTCTGGTGACGGGACGAGTAGGTTTAGGCAGCGATCGTTTGGCAGGTGAGCAATTTCCCACTACCCTTTTTAGATCGGCTGCACGTAAATCTGTGAAACAATTTGGACATTCCGCCTTGTTTTCTAGTCTATTTTCAATACATTGTTTATGAAACACATGTTGACATGGAGTGACACAACAAGGTTGCGTATCCGACATGGTCTCACTACAAATTAAGCATATGCTTGCCTCAGCTGTTGCTGAAAGCTGATTACTTGAAAAACTGTGCTCTAGCGGCATATTAATCTCATAAATCTTCCTTAGTCATTTTTGGGAATCGAAAACTTAAATTAAAATGAAGTAAAAAAAAGAACGTCGTTAACTACAAACATATTCCTTGGGGGATTTGATAAATGGGCTATTGATTTTACAGGCAATTCTCCACTTGTAGAATGATAAACCGCTAATACTGTCAAAATCTAGCGGTCAAGGATACGTTGTCCGTACTCCTCGAATTTCCAGCTAAATTTCACACAGATCTCTTAACTCATCATCTGACAAATTTTGAACTAAAATGTATGGCAACTCAATATATCACTCAAAATAACTCCTAATTTCAGAAAAATTGTATATATCTAGCTTCGGTCGAACGTATTCACATGCGCAAACACTCGAGTTCCAGAAACAGAGTAAATAGTATTTACTAAATAAAAGAAAAACTAAAAATGTATAATAAGATCCGCACGAAAGTAAAACGAGCTATCCATCTGAACTGTCTTTTTCCGTTTTATATTCAGAAGTTGTTATTGGAATATTTTTTTTTCCGGATTACATTGGAATTGTCAGGCTTACCTGGTCTAACTAATCGGTTACTAACAACAATTATAGAGTTCCAAAGTAGCTGAGACTTTTCCGAGGTACTCAAAAAAGAAAAACAGAACAGATTTGGAAGCGATCACGAGATCTGTAAAGGATGCTTAACAACACGTTCTTGCACTCTAGACACATCTCTCGCTTCTTATTGGGGGGCTTACGACTTGTAACAATTCTTTGGGGTAGCAATAATACTTGCCAACGATTCTATCGCCTTTTCATTGCTGCGAAAGATTCTGGTAGTAAACTGCGGCTGTTGTTGTTGCTGTGTGCCCCACGTTGGTGGTAGTAGTCTGCAGCTGTTGTTGTTGCTGTTCGCCCCACGTTGGGCGCCAAAAATTCTTGTAGCAGTAGTATTAGTAGTAGTCGAAGTTTGGTTGGATTATCTATTTCTGGCCCCTGGTTGGGCGCCAAAAATTGTAGAGTAATGTTAGTTCGAGCTAACTGGCTGTTGATGAATAAATGTCCGTATTTCGTAACAATAAAAATTGTTAAGGACATTTGCACTTCTTACCGACTTCTTCATTTGCCGGATATAGTCAACCGATCGGGACCCTTCAACGAACTAGCTCTGTTCGGGAATGTGGGCGGGGTTTTGCTGCTATATCTCGATGCACTACGTGAATTTTATTTATAAGGTCCCTAAAAGCCCTGTTGGGGGATATGTGTATGCATTGACCATGCCGGTCAATCAACACGAAAAAATTCAAATCAAAATTAATAATCAAACAAACAGGGGAAATGGGATAAATTGTAAATTAAGGGGTAATGGAAAAATTAAGGGGAAGGGAACCAAGGATACGACTGTAGCTAGGACGGTGGTGTGGTCTAGGTGTCATTCGACGCACACCTTCTGCACCCAACCCGACCATGACCTGCAAGGGTAAATATAGTTGCAGATCCCCATAAGTGCAAATTACTTCATTTTAGTTTTACGACTCCATGACTAGGAAGAACACCAAATTTAAACGCTCATGATTTTAAACTTTCAAACGTTATAAGTCTTTAATTCCAGCATAAATGATATTTTTTTTTTTTAAGCTTAATATTATCGGGGGTTTGCATGACTATGTCATGGTAACATGTTTCAAGAATTGAAGGTACTAGGTTAGGGGGGTTGAGTGCTTAAATCTAATAATGGACACGTTGCTACAAATTGCTTACATTGGATTTTATTTTATTTTACTTATTTTTTTGTATCGATATTCTTTCAGTGTATTTGGTTCAAACTTAACTAAACTTAATTTTCTTTAAACTCTTATAATTTCATTGGAGTTGTATTTCTATTCAGGTATTTTTTTGTTTATTTTCGGTTTTCATTCATTTAAATATATTTTTTTTTTTCAGTGTAATTTCAAATTTGTTTGGCTTTCTAATTAGTTACATCTATTTGTTTTTTGTTTGTTTGCTTGTCTTCGAATCAATTAATTTTTCACTGCTGTGGATAAAGGTTTATCGGTATGTGTATTTTTTTTCAGTGTATATTTTTATATATGTATGTATGGGATTCTATAGTATTTATTTATTTTTTTGAGAGGCGGGATTATTTTACATATTATTGCCGAATTTGGTTGTTTTATTATTTTTTTTTTTTCATGACTGTTTTACGTTAATTGGGAATACAAAGGCAGAATATAAAGAGCGGCATTAAATTTTCAAGAGTTAACAACAAATCATCAACAACAAAGAGAACGGAGAGGGCAAAAGCTTTAGAGCTTCATTATGATCTGAGCTTACGCTCACGCTCTTTTTAGCTCGCTCTCTCTCTCTTTGTTCTTTTCGCTTTGTCCACACGTGCACAAGCCTGCGCTGGCTGGTACAGTGGGACAAATCGTAATATCACTCACCCAAATTATTCCACGATGAAGGCCTTCCCGTGTGGTGTTGTTGTTGTTATTTTTATTGTTGTTGTTGTTGTTGTTGTATGGGTAGGGGGCTTGGTTTTGATATTTAATTTAAAACAAATGATTGGTATGGAAAAGTTTCGTTTTTCTTATTCACTCTTTTCCATTTATGCACACTGTACACCGTTTTCTTTACCGTTTTACACTTTGCTCACAGCGAACGAAATTGATTCGAGCAAACAAAACAAAACAAAAACAAAACAAATGTTGTACTTATACCTAACAATGTTTTTTTTTTTTTTTGTCACTTAGATTTTAATTTTGAGGGTTATTATATATTATATTATTATTGAATTTATTAATTTTCAGGTCGTCTGCGCCGTCGGCAGCAGGGCTTTTTGCTTTTATTGTGTTTGGGATTGTTGTTAAGGTCACTGCACTATTGTAATTTTTATTTTTTTTTTTTTTTTTTTTGTGGCGTTCTTTTTACTTGGGGGGGTTGCATTTATCAATATATATATATAGTTTTATATATATTATTTATATTTCTTTAAATATTTATATATATATATGTGTATGTGTGTATGTACATATATATACAGAATTTTGAATTGTCACTGTTTTTTTTTTTTTTTTTTTATCACGCACACACACCCACACACAGTAAAACTGAACGGCTACTTTGAGGCTCCAGAATTGCCAGCTTCTTATCCAGCCATCTGATCCTGTTCCTTGCGATCGTTTTTGGACTGGAATCCTGGTCTTCTAATAATTTTTCTAACAATGAAACCATGTTCCGAAGAACAATTAGATGTGCGCTAAATTCAAAATTTGCCGCGAAATATTTACCTGGTTCAAACGAAAGCTTGCAACGCCAATTATTGCGGAAAAGCAATGACACTTTAAGCCGTGGATGGCTTAAAAAAATGTCGATTTGCTTTCCTCCCGTGCCAGTGTTATAATTTTAACAATTATAAATTTGGCTGGACACGTCTTTATGCTCCTGGACCTTCATTCGAAAAGGCGGAAGCTGGAGCGAAGAAGCAGCAGTTTCTTTTTAACAGCGCTGTTACCAGAGCTGTTAACAGTGTTGCTCTTCTCGTCGATATATCGCACGAGGGCGGTATCGGCTGATCGTTAGGCGCGCATTCTAACTTTCAAAAAAAAAACTTGCGATTTAAATTAAATGGACTATGGGGCCATTACA
>JAWNLR010000317.1:0-21649 GCA_035042205.1 Drosophila infuscata | reverse complement strand
TCTTTTATTACTAAGCCCTTCGTCCAGAAATCAGCACAGCAAATTGTGCCAAACACCTCTGCCGAAACACTTATTTTAAAAGAGGAAATTTCTCTTTCATAGTTAAATTTAAATTTTTCAACTAATATACCAGTTGATGTCACCTTGCCCTGTATATAGGCTTTAATGTCATCCACTGATATATCAGGGGCAAGACGCGAAAGGAAAATTTGTTTTCTAGGTGCCACCGCTATTAGAGGCTTAGGAGCACGGCTAGAAAGAGCTGGGGGAGGCGAAACGGACAGTATGGACTGACCAGCAATAGAGGCACTACTGTTGATTGCAGGTGGTGGTGCAGGAGAAATGAACTGCATCAACTGCTGACCATTATCAACAGTAGGTGTTAGCGGTGCAGGGGGCAATGACAAAGCCGGGGCCGATAAGTTTAATTCACGAGGCATAGCGGGCTCAACAGATCGTTTCAGCTTTGGAGACTCAATCAACAGTTTCACACTATTGAACTGATTCTCCGTTGCATCAAAATCAGCACTGAGCCTACTAAAAGCTAGACGAAGATCATGGAAGCCCCGTCTAGTTTGCCTCATAAAACCCTGGATATCGGCCTCCGTCTCGCGGCATCGCTCACAACACCATTTTAAACCGGATTTATTGCCGATTATATCTTTCACCCGTTGTGTGAAACCAGCGCATTTTACGTGCACCACGTTATCACACAACCAGCAACAGACGAAATCGGCCTTTGGGTCAGCTTGGCACTTGCAGCTTTTTAAGTAGCACGCGGACATAGTTATTAAATAAACTAATATGCTCGAAAAAGTAGAGAAACTAAACAACGATTCGGCGCCACACGAAAACAAAAGAAAAAAAGATCAAAAGTTAAAAGCACACAAGAGATGCAATAGGAAACAACAACACCAAACTTTGGCACAGTGAGAGTAAGCGTCGAGAGAGCGAGAGTAAAGAAGCGCACAGAAAAAAGAACCTCTATGCCAACAACAATGCGAAGCGAACGAGCGTGCAATGTAAGTATGAAGCTTTGTCAATTGCAACTCTCACCGAAAGCAATGAGAGCGGGAAACACAAAGCGCAAATTAAGAAAACAAAAACAAAACACAGCTGTTGACCGCGCACTGTTTGTTTACAAAAATAAAGAATTTTGCGATTTGCAGCAAAATTACAACAGAAAACGCAATTTACCAAACCAATTAACACAGTAGTTACAAAGAATGATAACACAAATACAATTTGGATTACTCAAAATTAAACATACTATGCAAAAATTAAAAACAATCACGAACTGAATGTAGCACAGAAAAAACACAACCGATCACAGCAAACGCTAAGACGATATTATAAGTATATAAATCGTTAATGCCATTTTTATTTTCCAAACCATTATATATTAATGGATATATTAATGGATATATATTAGGATTATTTATATTTTTAAGTGTTATTCTTCTTTTTCTTTTTTTTTTTTTGTTTTTATATTGTATGCTTGATTTGTTCATTTTAAATTGGGAGTTAAATCATTTATATATTTTTATTTGCATACTTTTACAGCGACCTCGACATTAAAGTTTTAGCATACTTTTGCCTGAGCTTTAATTTTAATATGCAGCACAAAAGCTCACTCAGTTTAGTGCGCCGAATATTAGGTGAGCCAATTTCCGCTTAACATAAGGGCGATCCAAATTGAGTGAGTTTTACTTAAAATTTTTTTTTTTTTTTTTATCTCTCGACAATTTTAACTCACTTTAACCTCGAATTGTCGCTGCTCACCAGAATAAAATTTAAATAGAAAAAAATCAAAAAGTTACACTTACATGTATATCCTCCACGACCAAAAGATCTTTTGCAGGCGGGGCATTTGCTGGCTTGAAAAGTAGGTTTGGGGTGTATAAATTAGCATATTATTTAAATTTTATTTGGCGAGATATTTTCATGTGTTATTTCTCTTATATGTTTATTTTTATTAATTTTTTTTTTTTTTATTATTTTTATTTTGCTCTATTTGATTTGGATGTTTTATGCATTTCTTCTTTTTCCATTTTTAATGTTTTATGTTGTAAAAAAAAATTTTTGCACGCCAGATTATTTCTTGTGATTTCACTTTAACTTACTTTATGGTTATAGTTTGTACTAATTTTTTTGTTTCTTTAATTCTGAACAACAAAAAAAAATATAAAAAAATTATTTAATGCACTATCCAAGCTGGGGAAATATCGATGTCCCAGTGGTTGCAAAATAGGCCTTAATCTTCTCTAGCAGGTGAGTGGTGCCGAGTTGAAAGTGGGACTGGAAATTCCAACGGATGGATCAGTCGTCAGTGGCGCAACGCTCCTGGTTTTTTTGTAATTTTTTTGTGTTCCGCTGCGGGTCCAGGTTCGGGTCGTATCGGAGATCATATTTTTATATTAATGTATTTATTTTTCTGGCCGACATTAAAATCAATTTTAATAGTTTTATCTATTGATTTCTTTCTTTGGCTCAGATTTTGTTGTTCACGAAAACTAATTTGTTCATGAAATCACTTTTTTTGTATTTATGTTTAATCCCACACTAGCTCACCACGAATGTACTTTTGATGGCTGTTAATAATTAGTATTTGGGGCTGTTATAATTGTTTAAAAAAAAATTTTCGGGTAGGAAAAAAAATTATTTTTTCTTTCGCGAACAGGGGCCATCTTTGATTTTGTTTTTGGGCTTAAAAAAAATGTTCGCGACGAAACTTGGCGAAACTACATTTTCGCGGACGGCTCTCGAGCAAAACTCACGGCACGACTGTCCTCTCCGGCAGACTTTTTCCAACTCTCTATGGCAAAACCATCATCATCGGCAGACCGAACTCCAGAGAGTCTCCGCCAGAACTTAGTGATCGGCTTTCCCGAGAAGGGCTTGAGATTGTATTATTTATTCTCCTAGAGGGCGTAATCAAAAGCTCGGCTTAGTATGAAAACTAAAGCATACTTTTAGGCATATCCAGCAAGCGCACTACAAGGCTCTATTTGAATTGGATAATAATCTGCTGTTTCTAAATTGATTGTCTTCCCCATTTTTAAAATCGATATTCCTCACTTCTATTTTAGTTTTCTGTTTTATTAATCTCATATCTGATGTTGTTTTCTCAACAGATCGTTACTCTCTTACTTTCAAACATTGACATTCTGAAGTTTTGCTTATGTGGGAATGTGGTATTATTAACTTAGCCACTTAATATTTTATTTTAGTACATAACAGCTATAAATAACCATACTATATTAAGTTTGTTTATAGTGAGTGTATTACTTACACCGGAAACAGGCTGAAAAACCGTGCTAAGCCGCATGAAAAACAACAATAAACCACCTGTAAAGGGGTTTTTCGGTTTAGAACTGATGATTTTATAGTAAAAAATGGATGAGCATATTTTGAAAGAATTGAAGAAAACAAGAAACGCACTAAAAAAAAACTTCAAAGCATAAAATTAGGTAGAGCCGCAAATGAATATCAACTAGAGGAAACGTTTAAACCAATAACACAACCACTTCAGAAAATCATTAGCGGAATGAAATAGCAAATCAGTTGATGAAAGTAAAAAAAAGAAGAACTAAATAGCAGGAATAAAATTAAAAGTGCTGAAAACTAGAGCGATTATCATGATGCACTAGATAGAGCAATATCTGAGGATTCATCGATTGCACCAAGCGACGAGAGTTGTATAAATAAATGAAGACTATAGCCAAACGAATGAAATATCTAATGAGATCTTTTATCTTAGTTTAAATGAAACTTGATAAAGCATTTGGACCTATTAAAATAAGTGTCCAAATTATATTGAGGAGTTCAAAAATATCTGTACACAGCAAGAAAATTGAGCTGGAAACTGGTGAAAAGTGTAACCTTACTCTCGGGTTATATTCTTTGATATACTTAAAAGAACCTAAAGGTTATGATGAAACGGTTTTGGCTGCATATCAGAAAGTCTTAGCAAAAACCAAAGCTTACAGAAAAAATCATCTACCTAATGGTCCGCTAGAGGGAAATCGTTAAAAAAATGGCGAACCAAGTGCAATGTCTACACCTTTAAATAACAAGTAAGAACGCTGTAAGAACTACCATATACCCTGAACCAAGCTTTAAAAGCATTATAGGTTTATCGGTTTTGGGGCTGGAGTTGGCGTGGCCCGATCTTAGTAATATACCTTCTAAATTTTGTAACTGTAGCTCTTAAATTGCGGGAGATACAGGCATTTATCGTTTTTTGTGGGCGGGAGTGGGCGTGGTCCAACATTTTTTTCCACATTTATGAAGGTTGTTACTAGCAATATACCTTTAAAATTTGGTGACTTAAGTTTTCAAATTGCGTGAGATATATGGGTTTATCGATTTATGCCAACAGGTGTATCGGTTTAGGTAGGTGGAGTGGGCGTGGCCATCCAATTTTTTATCGATCTTTGGGGGAGTTACCAGTAACATACCTGCAAAATTTTGCGACTCTAGCTTGCAAATTACGGCAGATATGCGCATTTTAAATTTCTAGGGACGAAGTTCCTGGGGGCGGCGAATGTGGGCGTGGTCCAAAAATTGGTATGCCAATCTTTGAAGGAGGTTACCAGCAAATTGCCTTCCAAGTTTGGTTACTCTATCTTTAAAATGTTCGGAGATATACGGAGTTATCGATTAATAATCGGAATTGTCGATTATAGGCGCAATTGTGGGCGTGGCACCACAAATTTGTTATCGATTTTTAGAGGCGACTACCAGTAATATACCTACCAAATTTGACGTTTCCTACTCAAAAACTGCGGAATATATTGAAAATTTTAGGGGCGAGGGTGAAGGGGGCGTCGGAGGTGGGCGTGGCATATGCCGATCTTTCAAGGACCTCGCCAACAACCTACCAACCAAAATTGGTGACTGTATTCATTAAATTGTGAGAGATATGGGGATTTATCGATTTGCTAAAATCGAATTTATCGATTTTCTAGCTCCCTAGTGGACGTAGGTCCAAACCCAAGACACTTTAACTTTTGAGGGTACTTTCCAGTATACGTTCCAAGTTTCAAGTCTCTATCTCAAAGGGTGTCGGAGGAACGCGCGTTCATACGGACGGACAGACGAACAGACGGACAGACAGCATGACGGACATTGCACAAAACCAATATACTATTATACCATTTTGGTATAATAGTATAATAATAATTTTTGTAACAAAGCAGATTAGTAAGACTCGCTGCCAATCATCCAAAAAGTTGCAGTCCAGGCTGGGTAGGTAGCTGGACCACATCGAGTTGCCTTTGCCGTAGCTCCGTATTGATGCGTCTGTCTTCACCAGACGCGACATGCTCTTTAGCTTCATAGCTTTGGCCAACGTCACGCCATCCTTTGTGATTTCTGGTTCGGTTGGGGGTGCCATTTCACAATCTCCCGTTCCAGTTCCAGCACTAGCATTATCCTTGTCGGTATCTATGATATGCGCCTCAGACACCAAGCGCTTCTCATCATCAACTGTCAACCGATCAACTGCCAAATCCATGTGTCGAGTGTCGACGATATGGACAGCGAATTACAAAATTCGAGCTGGCCTTTTAATCTGAACTCTAATGTCACAACTAGCCATTGAAAGCACCGATATAACTCACTGGACATTGAATTATAGTCGAGTCTCTCATGCTCAAGGATGAATGATTTCTCAATTTTATTCACTAAGTAAAATTTTTCCTCAAGCAACTCACCATCAGACGAATTGATCTCAGAATCCGAACAAGAAATGTCAAGCCGTTTTAGCATGTTATAAATGTCTAACTTTTCGCTTATAATACGAAATTTGTGCAGGCACGCTATCAGCAGAGTCGACTGTGTTCATATTTAGGCTTAACGCTCGTACAAAATTGCACCCAAATGCACAAATTTAGCGACAATAACAAAATGCACTGAGAAAGAGCAGTTTCTATGTGCTCAATCGCTCACAGCTGCTTATGTACACTAAAAAAGTTCACGAAAGTTCAAGCGAAGCAGCGACTTAACCTAATCGATGATTACGTAGCGGATTAATAGTGCACTTGCCTTTTTGTCTGTTTCATTCACATTCGACTGTTCAAGTTATCTTTTTATTTGCAACTAATTTGATCACTAATATTTTATGTTTGTGTTGTTGTTTATTATATGAACTTTATAAACAAAATTCACGTTGGGGTCACCAAATGTTGACGCTATCAGCTTTTTGTTAAATTTATTTAGACTAGAAGCCCAATGTTTAGTTTTTTAATTAGCACCGCTCGAGTTATGCGAATAAGCTAGGAACAGCTGCAGGTGCCGGCCGATCACCGAGCGTTCCCTTATGAGAAAGAGAGAGATCGCCGCACCAAGAGAGTGCGGTAAGGAAGATAGCGGCAAAAGAAGAGCGCTGATAACGCTGTCTCCTGCAGCTCGAACTGCACTTAGAATAGTTTGCAATTTTAAATACGACTCCTCTATTTATATTGAGCCAAATGTTGTTCAAATGTATGACTGCAACTAATTTACCGATGCTGCCAACACTGATATTGGTATCAGAGTATTTCGCAGTCGATTACACCCGACTTCTCAGTTGTTGTGCTTCTAAATTTTTGACTTTCTGAAAATTACATTTCTTGAAATTCAATTAATCACGTTAATATATTTCTGAAAATTAAATTTCTTGCATTCAATTAATCACGTTAATCTATTAACAGCGTGGATTAGTGATCAAAATTGGGAAAATATAACCGAACTGGACAAAATACCTGGATTTCACGGAATTATTGATTCATTCGAAAATAATTTTAGGTCTTGGAATGGTAAGTCGTAGTTATAAAATTAAGTCAATATCTATATAATCTCCCTTATCTTTTAGCATGGTATGCGTCCACTTTTCCAGATCAAACTGATTTGGTTGGCGAATGGAATGATAGATTGACAGATTTTCAGAAAATATGTGTAGTTCGTTCTCTCCGACCCGATCGAATTATATATTGCCTGACTCAGTTTATTATAAGTAAATTAGGTCCACGTTATGTGGAACCACCAGTTCTTGATATAAAGGCTGCATTTGATGAATCTATTTCTCAGACCCCTCTGATATTTGTCTTGTCTTCGGGGATTGATCCAACTCAATCTTTAATAGCTCTTTCAGAAATAACGAAAATGTCTCAGCGGATGTTTTCACTGAGCTTGGGGCAAGGCCAAGCACCCTTGGCGACGAAGCTAATTATGGATGGTATAAGAGATGGCAATTGGGTGTACCTAGCGAATTGTCACTTATCTATAAGTTGGATGCCGAGTCTGGAGAGAATTATTGCAACTATGCAGTCAATAAAATTACACAAAAAATTCCGCCTTTGGTTAAGTTCTAGTCCACACCCAGCCTTCCCCATATCTGTATTGGAAACAAGTATTAAAATGACCACTGAGCCTCCACGTGGAATTAAAGCAAATATGAAAAGGCTCTTTAATATTGTAAATGTAGTGAATATGGACACCTGCAAGGAACCTAATAAGTACAAAAAATTGATTTTCGCACTATGTTTTTTCCATACTATTATTTTGGAGCGTAAAAAATTTGAGCAATTAGGGTGGAACGTTATATACAGTTTTAACGATTCCGATTTTGAAGTATCTGAAATAATTTTACTATTATATTTAAATGAATATGAAGAGACACCATTTAATGCATTACAGTATTTAATAGCTGCGGTAAATTATGGTGGACATGTGACCGACGAATGGGATCAGAGGCTTCTAAGCACCTACATAAACCAGTTTTATAATGAAAAAACATTAAAGACGAGAAAGTTTCGGTAAGTACAGCTCTTATTCAATTATTAGAGTGTATTCGTTTTGTAACGTCTATCTATTTGATCGCACTTAAAACTGTGGCAGACAAATTGATAAATTGGTTAAAATTGGTTATCGATAAAAACGTCAAATATCGATAAAGCCACATATCTGTACCCATTTTTTGAACACAGTCACCACATTTGATTGGTAGGCTGTTGGCGACCATCAAAGTCCGATATATGCCACGCCAACTCCGACGCCCCCAGCCCTCTCATTTATAAAACTCTTAAATTGCCATACCGTCCGCAGTTTTCGATTTGGAAACGTCAAATTTGGTACGTTAGTAATGTCGCCTTTCAACAAATCTTAGAAGTATTGCAACTCCCCTAAGAGATCGATACAAATTTGGATGGCCACGCCCACTCACACAATTTGAAACTTAAGGTCAATACGTTTCAAAGGTATATTGGTAAAGGTATACACTTACCAAACTTGGAAGGAACTTAGGAAAGTCCTCTATTATTTGTTTCAACCACGCCAACTCCCGCTCATATCTTTCGTAATTTAAGAGCTACTGTTGCCCAATTTCGATGATGGGTTACTATCTTATATCTACCGCAAACTGAAAAGCAAACTTGACGAGTATTTCTTGGCTACACGTAAATTATAGTATTATAGTATTTAGCTGTCGCGAAAACGAAAAACATTTTAAAAAACACACTTACTCTCGCCCCCGAAAAACCGATAAATGCTCATATCGCTCCATTTCGCTCTTGATAATATAACTTTCAAGTTTGGTAGCTATAACTCTTTAAAATTTATTTAAAACTTTAAATGTATATACTTAATATATATTATATATATTTAATTTCTTTTTTCCTAAGGTACTTTACTTGGGGAACAAAGAAATGACTTCATTATAAACCATTTTAAGTCGACTCAAAGGTTCTAAGCTAATGTAGAACCCCATTACAATAATATAATTTATATGTATAACAAACACATTTTTAAGAACACAACGTTTATTTATTCCATTTATATTTATTTAATTTGCCCGATATTAATAATTGTCATATATTCAGTTTTGAATGGGAACACATCCTACACTCTCTACTAAATATGTATATGATTTGCATATATGTGAGCGTGGCTTTTAAAGACGGTGAGCAGAATTATTCGTGGAGAGCAGACACACAAAATTGGATAAGCTAATTTCACTCTTAAATTCCGGAGATATAGGCTTTTTGAGATTTTATGGGCGGGAGTAGGCGTTGCCCAAAAAACTTATAGAAAAGTTTCCTAATAATCTTCCTTCCGAGTTAGTTAACTATAGCTCTTAAATTGCGGGGGATATGGGCATTTATCGGTTTTAGGGGCGGGAGTTGTCGTGGAACAAACTATTTTTGGAGTTTGATCTTAGTAATATAACTTTCAAGTTTGGTAGCTGTAGCTCTTAAATTGCGGGAGATATGGGCATATATCGGTTTTTGGGGGCGGGAGTGGGCGTGGTACAACATTTTTTTTCCAGATTTTTGAAGGGTGTTACTAGTATTATACATTTAAAAATTGGTGACTTAAGCTCTCAAATTGAGTAAGATATACGGTGTTATCGATTTTCACCAACAAGTGTATCGGCGGGCGTGGCCATCCAATTTTTTATCGATCTCTCGAGACAGTTACCAGTAACATACCATCAAAATTTTGCGACTCTAACTTGCAAATTACGGCAGATATGTGCATTATTTAGAGTTTAGGAGTTATCGATTTACACTTTCCGAAATATCGTTATTGTCGATTATGGGCGCAGGTGTGGCGTAGCAACACAAAACATAGTTATCGCTTCTTAAAGGCGACTATCAGTAATATACCTACCAAATATGACGTTCCCTACTCAAAAACTGCGGAAGATATAGCCATTTGAAAATTTTATGGGCGGGGGTGATGGGGGCTTCGGAGGTGGGCGTGGCAAATGCCGATCTTTCAAGGACTTTGCCAACAACCTACCAACCAAAATTGGTGACTGTATTTATTAAATTGTGAGATATATGGAATTTATTGCTATCGGAAATTTAAATATATCGATAATTCCGAAACTGAGGCAGTTATAGATAAAATAAAGCAAACTTGATCTGCGCCTGGTACACGAGAACCTATATTTCAAATTTGAAGTCTCTACCTCTTATAGTATCTGAGATCCGCGTGTTCATACAGACGGACAGACGGACGGACGGACAGACGGACAGACAGACGGACAGGGCTATATCGACTCGGCTGTTGATCCTGATCAAGAATATATATACTTTATGGGGTCGGAGATGCTTCCTTCTGCCTATTACATACATTTGCACAAAACCATTATACCCTTTTTACCAATTTTTAATGGGTTAAGGGTATAAAAATTTGATCACGCCCACTCTCTTTTTACAGCGTTCTTACTTGTTGAAAAATACAAATATTTAGTGTTATAGATATTGTTCTAATGAGATTCTTATTTTATTTTACTTTTTTTTTGTTAGACTTTGAAGTACTAACGAGCAGTACATTCATGTGGACCAACGATGCCAAGCACGGGCTTGCTAACGCGCCTACCCTGGCGAAAGAAGTCCACGGATTCTATTCTGTCCTGATGAGCCTTGTAATTGGGTGACAATATACAAGACCCATATTCAAGAATAGGACGCTCAAGAGACATGTAAAGAGTTTTAGTGATATAGGGATCGTCAAATTCTTTTGATCAGCGCTTAATGAAACCTAGGACACCAAGGACCCGATTAGCAGTCTCAGAAATATGCTTGTCAAACTTAAAATGGGCATTCGCCTATTAAAGAACATGAGTTTGCATTTATCACAATTAAGATTTAATAAATTAAAACGACACCAGGCTTCAAAACTATCTAAGTCAGCTTGAAGCGTCTGTCCAGTAAGAGAGTCAGTAGTTGATAAACACAACTTAACGTCATCGGCGTACATCAGTACCCGAGAATAACTTATAACGGACGGAAGGTCATTTATAAATAAAGTAAATAACAAGAGTCCAAGGTGACTTCCTTGTGGTACTCCGGAAGTAACCCTAACAGACTCTGAGATGAAACCTCTAATGAAAACTCTCTGTGTTCTTGATAGTAAATATTTTGAGATCCAATTAATCAGATTATTTGGAAATCCCAGAAGATAAAGCTTGTGAATTAGCAAAGGGTGATTCACAGAATCAAAAGCCTTACTAAAATCAGTGTAAACAACCTCCGTTTGCATTTTGTTCTGAAAACCTTTGATAACAAAAGAGGTGAATTCTAATAAGTTAGTGGTTGTAGATCTATATTTCATGAAGCCATGTTGACAGGGTGAAATCAAAGATCTACAAAAATGGTGAAGTTGAGAAGTGGCTTGGGTTTGGACCTACGTCCACTAGGGAGCTAGAATATCGATAAATTCGATTTTAGCATTTCGATAAATCCCATATCTCTCACAATTTAATGAATACAGTCACCAATTTTGGTTGGTAGGTTGTTGGCGAGGTCCTTGAAAGATCGGCATGTGCCACGCCCACCTCCGAAGCCCCCATCACCCCAGCCCCTAAAATTTTCAAATGGCTATATCTTCCGCAGTTTTTGAGTAGAGAACGTCAAGTTTGGTAAGTATATTACTGGTAGTCGCCTTTAAGAACCGATAACAAATTTGTGTTATGCATTTTTTTTCCATTTTTAATGTTTTATGCTCTATGCAAAAAAAAATGTTTGCACGCCAGATTATTTCTTGTGATTTCACTTTAACTTAATTTATATAATTAGAGTTGGTACACAATTTTTTTTCATTTTTTTTCAACTCTTAACAAAAAAAAATTAAAAGAACAATATTTAATTTAATTATCTACGATTTGTTGAAAAAAAAAGCCCTTGGCGCCTCCAGTCCAATATACTGCTGCGGGGTCGGTGCCGTTGTGCCAAGATGAATGTGATACGGGCAACTCCGACATCTGGATCAGTCGTCAGTGGGGTAATTCTCTTTCTCGAAAATTTATACTTTTGCTCCGGTGCAGGTCCAGGTTCGGAGCGTCTCTTCTGGCCGACAATAAAATCAATTTTAATTGTTTTATAAATTGATTTTTTTCTTTGGCTCAGTTTTTGATTTTTCTTTTTTTTCACGAAATACTTTTCACATGAGATAACTTTTTTTTTTAAATGTTCTCTTTTTTTGTGTAATCATTCCTAGCTCACCACGAATGTTCTTTTGGTGGCTTTTATTAATTAAGATTGTTTAGTCAAACTAAATAACTCTTGACAACTCTGTTACAAAATTTAAAATCATCGATAGTATCGACTATCGTTTAGCCTAAGCAAGCCTGTTGATCAAGAAGAAGCGCGGACTTTTCGTGTCGGCAAAAACAAAGTGTAAAAAATAGTTAATTAAATCACCGCCCAGACTTGTTGTTTCATGCTTGCATAAAAAACGCTTTATGCATTCAACATTTTGGCGCCCAACGTGGGGCAGTGATTTAATAAATTATTAAAAACAATTGGACAATTTCGCATTTCGGCAACTTCCGTTCGTCATTGCAAATTTCGGCTTGCGCGGAAATACAAACATCACATATGTATATACAAACACACATGTATATATGTAAGTGCATCAACTAATTTGGTTTGAACATTATACTCGGGGAAAGTGTTAAAATCGTTAACTAAACCGATCCCGAAATTCGTCGCAGCAACAACACACACACACATAACCTAAAATAACGGTTTGTGCGCTGTCTCTATCGCCGTTTTCGCCGTTACGCTTGGCCTTGATCTTATTTTTTCGTCTTCTGCCATTACGTCGCTTCGCTTTTCGCATTTTTTGCACTTCTACTAAAACGGCCAGTGCGCTGCTCGCATTCGTCGCTTCAGTCGCTGCCTTTAGTAGTTTGTCTTAATTTCGTCATTCGCCTGTGTAATAGCTGCAACTGCGATCGATGCCGTTGTAGTTCATATTCGCACAAACAAACAAACATCTGTTTTCGTCGTTATTTTGCACGTCAAGCAGAACTCAAGCTTCGTTGCAAATTTTCTTGGTTCGATTTCGTTGCACATTTTTAAAACATGTCGCATTCACTGGAAGACTACCGACGCCAGCGTGCAAATGTTAAAAGAAACATTTCGCGCATTAAAACCTTGGTCGATGGACAATCTGGAGAAGATTCTAAAAAGTCACCTGCTGATCTTCAATGTCGTTTAGGCATTTTGGAATCGTACTTCAAGCAATCGTTGGCAATTCAATCGGAAATAGAAGCTCTGGATCCAAACGATAATGGACGCGCAGAATTGGAAGACAACTATATATATATCAAATTGGCAATAAAGCAATTGCTCGGTGAAGACTTAAACAGTACAGTGAATGATGCAGTATCATCACACGTTGATTACCATCCTCAACCACCACGCTTGCCTAGTTTGGCCTTGCCTACATTCGACGGCAATCACTTGGAATATAAAAACTTCATTTGCTCGTTCAATCAAATCGTTAACGGAACGAACATAACAAATATTGAGAAGTTCAATTATCTGCTCAACTGCTTAAAGGGCGCTGCGCTGGAATGCGTGAAGGCATTCCCAGTCACTAATGAAAACTACTCTAAAGCCTTAGAAAAGTTAAAGTCTCGGTTTGACAAGCCAGCATTGATATTCACCGAGACTATATCGTCGATTTTTCAGTTGCCTTCAGTGAGCTCATCAAACGCTTTTCAACTACGTTCGTTAATAACAAATGGAATCTATCGCTGGATTATTCAACAATCCCATCTTGGGCTCAGTGCATGGTATTACTGGAACGTCATTGTCAATTCTTGCTATCTTCAGGTTCAACCATCAACCAAAACCATTCCAAATCTACTCGTAATCCTGGCAAAGGACATAACTCGTCGTTCGCACTTGCTACCACTGCTTGTGCGTTGTGCTCAAGCTCAACTCATAAATTGATGGGCTGCGAACAATTTAAATCACTGGATGCGCTACAACGTTTTGATGTCGCAAAACGTCACCGACTGTGTCTTAATTGTTTGTCTAAGGGTCATCAAATGGCCGATTGCCCTTCAACAAATCGCTGTCGCTATTGTAAGAGATCGCACCACACCTTGTTACACAACGACAATCTACATACCACAACACAACCAAGCGTTCCTCCAGCCACCCAAGCAGTAACACACAATCATTCGCAATTGGAAAATCGTAAACAACCTCAGGTTCTTTTAGCAACGGCTATGGTCCTGGTCAGAGATTCAACTGGCACCTACAGATTAGGCCGTGCTCTTCTGGACTCGTGTTCGCAGGTGAATTTCGTCACCGATTCGTTCGCTCAGAAACTTCGACTCAAAAGAGAGAAATACGATGTGCAAATCAGCAGTATTGGCCATGCACGGACAGACATAACTTCTCTTACAACTACATCAATAAAATCTCGTTTGTCATCGTTTGAACTATCATTGGATCTCTGCGTCACTTCGTATATAGCTTATCAGCCGGATATCAACATCGACATTTCGAATTGGAAGATGCCAGAAAATACGGTTCTGGCAGATGAAAAATTCTATCAGTCTCGACACATCGACATGCTTCTAGGTACAGAAGCATTCTTCGACATTCTGTCAGTGGGCCAAATTAAACTTGGTGTGGATGGGCCCATTCTCCAAAAAACGCTGTTTGGATGGGTAGTGACAGGCAAGTTCCACCCGCAACGTGCTATAAAGCTTGCTACTTGCTTTAAACTTGGCGCCACTTCAATCGATGATCATCTTAAATGCGTATGGGAAAAACAGCAGGCACAGGCTCAACAGCCGCAGGCAAATCGTCAACAGAAACCGCCATCGCGCCAGCAGGTTGAGGAACCTGGTCCGCCGGCACGCCCACAATTGCCGCAGCGTCTGATTGTGGTGCCAGATCCACCGCACGCCAATCGGCCATTGCCACCGACACCGAAGTGCGGCGAGCCAACGGCTCAGGCGCCCTCTCAACAACAACAGCAGCAGTCGCAGTCGCAGCGCAGCTCGCAGAACAATTTCAAGCCATCGTTACCACCAAGGAGACCTGAGCCGCAGCCACAGACAGCAACAGCCGGCGGACAGCAGGAGCAACTGGCACAGCCGGAGGCGCCGCCGCGCAGCAATCGACAATCGGGTGCATCCTCGGGCAATGGGGCGATCTGTGTATCGGCTTCCTCGTCGTCATGCAAACCGGCAGCGGTACTGCCACAACAACAGTCCAACAATCATCTGGGACAAGCCGTCAATCCGCTGGATCCGCTCGACAGCACCGACTCGGACAGTGAATCGGATGAGCCCAACGATCGGGCACGCAACGATGGCACACTTTTGGCCAGTGATCCGCCCAAGCCGCTGCCTGGCTTGGGACCCGTCTCCGAGGACACAACAACAGCAACAACAACAACGAGCACACCGCTGACCCACGGCAGCGGTGGGCCACCAAATCGACCCTTGCCACCGACGCCGGATGACGATGATCAGGCCGGAGATCGTACGCTGATCATGAAAGGGCGTGGCCCGATCTTAGTAATATACCTTCTAAGTTTGGTAACTGTAGCTCTTGAATTGCGGGAGTGGGCGTGGCCCGATCTTAGTAATATACCTTCTAAGTTTGGTAACTGTAGCTCTTGAATTGCGGGAGATACAGGCATTTATCGTTTTTTGTGGGCGGGAGTTGGCGTGGCACGATCTTAGTAATATACCTTCTAAGTTTGGTAACTGTAGCTCTTAAATTGCGGGAGATACAGGCATTTTTCGTTTTTTGTGGGCGGGAGTGGGCGTGGTCCAAAATTTTTTTCCACATTTATGAAGGGTGGTACTGCCAATATACCTTTAAAATTTGGTGACTTAAGTTTTCAAATTGCGCGAGATATATGGGTTTATCGATTTACACCAACAGGTGTATCGGTTTAGGTAGGTGGAGTGGGCGTGGCCATCCAATTTTTTTATCGATCTTTGGGGGAGTTACCAGTAACATACCTGCAAAATTTTGCGACTCTAGCTTGCAAATTACGGCAGATATGCGCATTTTAAATTTCTAGGGACAAAGTTCCTGGGGGCGGCGGATGAGGGCGTGGTTCAAAAATTGGTATGCCAATCTTTGGAGGAGGTTACCAGCAAATTGCCTTCCAAGTTTGGTTACTCTATCTTTAAAATGTTCGGAGATATAGGGAGTTATCGATTTACAATCGGAATTGTCGATTGTAGGCGCAGGTGTGGGCGTGGCACCACAAACAGTAATATACCTACCAAATGTGACGTTCCCTACTCTAAAACTGCGGAAGATATAGCCATTTGAAAATTTTAGGGGCGGGGGTGATGGGGGCGTCGGAGGTGGGCGTGGCACATGCCGATCTTTCAAGGACCTCGCCAACAACCTACCAACCAAAATTGGTGACTGTATCCATTAAATTGTGAGAGATATGTGGAATTTACTGCTATCGAAAATCTAAATGTATCGATAAACTGAAACAGAAACTGAGGCAGTTATCGATAAAATAACGCAAACTTGATCTGCGCCTGGTATACGAGATCTTATATTCAAAATTTGAAGTCTCTAGCTCTTATAGTCTCTGAGATCCGCGTTTTCATACAGACGGACAGACGGACAGACAGACGGACAGGGCTAGATCGACTCGGCTATTGATCCTGATCAAGAATATATATACTTTATGGGGTCGGAGATGCTTCCTTCTGCCTGTTACATACATTTGCACAAAACCATTATACCCTTTTTACCCATTTTTAATGGGTTCAGGGTATAAAAATTAGTAGACAGAGTGCTAAAGGAACGGAATAAAACAACCAGTCGGGATGGCTGAAGGAATCCAATAATTATATATTTAGGTCGAAGAACCAGGATGGTAATGTTCTTCTTTCTTTACCCTCCCAACCTGTAAAGACTGATATTCAATGCCTTTACCCTATTAATGATGCAAAACCATATTTATATCAGGAGCCCATTTAAACTTTGTTTAATTCATAACTGTTTCTTTAGAATGATAAGATCTTCTTGATAATATTCTTTCTGAGAGTTTGTTTCATTATTTTATACTCTTAATTTTACATTCATTTTTTTTTTTAAGAGTTTTACTTAATTACTATTTTCTTCAATTTCATTTTGGGCAGTGTAACTTAATACTACAAATTTAACTCTCTTTTAATTTAAATGAGGAGTGTGCCACGAAGGCATTTTACTATGAACTTAATTTTAGATCTCAAACATTATTGGAACAAAACTATAGTGAATGAAATGCCATGTGCCCTAGCTATTTTAATTGAGTTAACCAAATTATACAGGTATTTACATTTTTTGTAGTAAGTGACAACTGTTATATGGTCAATATTTGGTTTGATTTTAACTTACAGTTTTTTTCCTGCGTGCGGTTATACCGTACTTACAGCACTAAAACAGCGGTTTATGTAGTCCATCGTAGTCGACAGGCCTGAAGACGGATGACGTTGCTGTGTGAACTTCAAATCGGATTAGACAATATAACAGCAGATATTACATATACATACCAAATTTAGTTAACTATATTAACTTATATTTATTCTTCTTAATTAATCCTAACGGAGTTTAGCTAAATATTTAACTATTTGAAATATGTGTGGTTCCATAACAGTTGATACAAGTCCTCGGAACGGTGCGGTAACTAGTCTTTCAGGTTAATGATGTTGGTCAGCCGCCGTTCTTGCACGAGTGGGCGCACACCATGCAATGAGAAGGTTGGAGTTTGCGTCCTACATTCTGCTTTGATCGGTACTTCGGAGCCGATCCGCCTTTGAAGAGGCTTTAGCACAACGTGCGCTCTATATGTACGGCGTCAGGGGCTTCAAAATTTATTCCTCCTGTATTGCACAGCCAACAGATTACCAACAGAATAATCGTTAACGGCTGCAATGCTCTGGACGATATTGAAAAGGCCAACTGCGCAGCTTCAAGTGCAGGGAAGGACACTGGTTCACTGTAAGCGATCACAATTTGATTGCTTGGTGAAACCGTACTGTCAATATTTGGTTATGGCCGCCGCCACGTGTTGGAAGATTCCTATGCACAAAAATCTTTTGAACATAATATTATACAGAGTTTGTTTTTTTTATATTTACACAATATTGGTGGGGCCGCACTTTTCACTATTCTCTTTGTTAGTTTATGCAATGGAATTTTAAGAAATCGAGATTTAAGATGCCGATGCAATAAGAATTGCGCGTGCATGCAATTGCAGAAAAAAAGCGCTCAATTAGCGTGGGCGTCACTACGCACAGTTGCTCTGAAGTTAGAGTTGTGTTTTTGGGTCGGCGCGTGAATGGTCCTGCCAACGCATCATTATCGATCAGCTGTTTATTACATGCTGCTCGTTGTTACAGTCGCGTCTCAAAAAACGTTACCAGTGCGAATTGATCTCATTTTGTATATTATTATTTTTATTAATAGTATTGTGCATATATGTACACCACTACAGCACAGGTTTAATCTAAGTCTATAAGGCGAAGATAAAAGCTGAAGAAAGGTGTAAATATGAATTACCATATGTCTTTCACATGAAATGAGCCTAGCTTTTTCTTTATACGAACTTTTTTTCCAACAGGAGCTAGCTTTGCATTAAAATTAGCGGAGGCATTGCTTAATGCAAAGTTCCGTTTAACGACAACTTGTCCAACTTCAAAGGTGCGTTGCTTGCACGTAAATTATATGTTCTTTGATTTGTATCATAAGCTTTATTCATATGGCGTTGGATATCCGAACGTAATCTAGTAAATTCGTCAGTTCGATTCAACTTGATAGAGCCTTCGCTTAATAGATACAAATTTTTAAGCAACGGGTAATCTTTCCCATGAGTAAGCATATGTTGTCCAAACACAACGAAATAGGGTGATTGTCCAATTGACTGATGAATGTGGTTTCTCAATGAACAGTTTATGCTGCTTAGATATAAATCCCATTCTCTTTGATCGTACATAAGATCTTAGAGCAGCGTTAATCGACCGATTAACTCGTTCTGCGGCATTTGATTGAGGTGCATAAGCCGCGGTATGAATATGATTAACACCATGCTTTGAGAGAAATGTAGTGAATTCGTGGCTTTTAAATTGAGTTCCATTAACACTTACAATTATCTCAGGAACACCAAAACAATCGAAAATTTCTTCCTTCAAATAAGAGATTATAATCTTCGAGTTGAATTTCTTAACAGGTTTCAAGAATGTAAATTTGGAAAAGTGGTCTAATACAATGAAAATTCCAATATTTCCTCTTTTTGTACGTGGGTAAGGTCCAATAAAATCTACGTACAGCCTTTGGAATGGTCTCTCGCTTATAACTTGATTACCCATTCGTGTTTTCAGCTTTTGAGATGGATATTTCGAAGTCTTACATATTTCGCAGTTTCGAATATACTCGCGAATGTCAACAACCATTCGTGGCCAATAAAACTTGCGACGTATTATTTCTAAACACTTGGCTATACCACAATGTGAAGAAGTAGGTTTATCATGCGCTGATTTGATCACGCTTTCACGCAATGGCGTGGGAACAACTAGCTTCCAACATTCGGTGTTACAATCCGTCTCATTATGAACAAAATCTGTACGGTGGTAAATATATTCATCCACAACTTGGAAATCAGGTAAATTGGCTGTAACATAATGCTCCTTTAGTTCGACATATTCAATAGATTTGAATGCGTCAGAGCTTAAGTTAATTTCCGGAATAACTTCAAGGTCTATGGCTGCTACTTCATCTTCATATGATCTAGACAATGCATCAGCTACAATATTTTCACTGCCTTTGCGATGTTCTATACTAAAATTGAATCCCTGCAGTTTTATAGCCCATCTGGCGAGTCTGCCATTCAAGTCTTGTTGATTCATTAACGAACGTAAACTGGCATGATCTGTTACAACTTTAAATTCGTGACCTTCAATGTACATACGAAAACGCTTTACAGCTAGAACTACCGCTAAACACTCTAGTTCCGTCACAGAATAATTGCGTTGTGCTTTATTAAGCTTCTTTGACATATACGCAATGGGTCGTTCTACTCCCGACTCATCATATTGTGCTAGTACTGCGCCTACTCCATTTATAGAGCATTGTAACACAAATGGTTTGGCGTAATTTGGATGGACGAGAAAGGGTGCGGATGTCAGTTGTCTCTTTAATTCACCAAAAGCCTTTTGTGCATCCTCATTCCACTCAAAAGTTTTTCCTCTCAATAATTCGGTTAAAGCGAATGTAATCTCTGAATTTTGAAAGAGGAATCTCTGATACCAGCCAGTCATACCCAAAAAGCGCTTAAGCTGACGTTTTGTTTTAGGTATTGGGAATTCCGAGACAGCCTGAATTTTATTTGGATTTACTCTCAAGGTGCCTTCACCTACAATGTATCCTAAATATTCAACTCTTTTGAGACAGAATTGACTCTTATTAACATTTATAGTGAGACCAGCCTTTCTAAGTTGGGTTGCCACCTCTGCAAGGTGAGACAAGTGCTCCTCGAAATTGGAGGACATCACTAATAAGTCATCCAAATAAACTAATACATGGGATTTCATGGTATAAGGTATGACTTGATCCATAAGTCTGCACAACGTTTGAGGAGCATTTGTTAATCCGAATGGCATCATCGTAAATTGATACAAAGGTCGGTTGGGAACAGTGATCGCAGTCTTTTCTTTTGACTTAACATCCAAGCAAATCTGCCAGAAAGCATCTTTTAGGTCAATTTTCGAAATACACTGAACAGGTGGAAGACGACTTAATAGTCCTTCGATAAGAGGTGAGGGATATGCGTCCTTAAGTGTTACTGAGTTTAGCTTCCTTGAATCTAAACAAATTCTCACTTTACCAGGCTTAAGAACAAGAACAGCCGGTGAGGACCAGGCGGAGACAGGGGCGTTTTCTAGGACTCCTAATTCAATCATTCTATCGATTTCAATACACATTTGTTGCTCTTTAGCTGGAGACAACGGATAATACCTCTGTTTGATGGGCTTAGCATCACCAGTATCAATGCTGTGTTCGATTAAAGAGGTTTTTCCTAAACCATCTCTTTCCGAGGATGGAAAAAAATTCACAACAGCTTTTAAGCGATTATTCTCGGTAACACTAAGACAGATATTATTAGACGATTGATTACTGCAGTCAATTTCGCTCACTACCGTCGTATTAGAAATATTAAGACCGAATGATTTCCAAAAATCCATTCCACAGATAATGTCTTGTGTGATTGAAGGTACAATCATAAACTCAACTTTTTTCTGTTGTAAGTCATACTCTAACGGAACAAGAACAGTACCTAATACCTTTTGACGTTGGCCATCTGCAGTGCGAACATTGCCATTTAATTTTTTAAACTTTATGTCTGTTGTAAGCAATCGTGCTGCCAAATGTCCTCCGATCACGCTTTTATTAGCACCACTATCCAGCAATGCTAAATAGCTTTTACCAAATAACATTAGATGTATATATGGACGCGCATCATTACAGTTACGGATTGTAGAGATAACTGTAATATTCTTTAACGATCGCTTGTTTTTCCAAAATTCGTTTATCCGAACTGAAGAACGAGTTTTGGAAATCGAGTTTACTTTACGCTGGTTATATTCTTTCATTTTGATATGAAAATGCTTAAAAGTTAGAGTTTTCGATATGTCAGGGATATTTTTAAGAATTTGTGGGGTATTAACTAATTCAATTTTACGGCTTAATAGTGAATCCGAGGCTACTGTTGGATATCCATTGCTTATACTCGGTGGACATCCTGTTGTAAGTTTTCCGATTTAGGATGGCACTTAGGACATGAGGGTTTGTATGTGTCAAGACGGCCACAACCATAGCAAAATACGCGTCTG